>JACDOX010000222.1:882385-893658 GCA_014549065.1 Cardinalis cardinalis | reverse complement strand
ARSCMWWAAAACCCCTTCTAGCTAACACACCCTTTGCYTCCTTGGTTAKMCAGTRAGACTGGCTCAGCAATTCTTTTGCTTCTRTATCAAAACTTGCTTCCAWCTCTATYMCTTCATCAGACTCTACATTCAAAACTCTTTCTGCCAAGYACACATATCTGTGAGACTTYCTTGTCAAACTTTCATCCTTCCCAACACATCTGTTCTTTACAACTGTACCAAGCTATCAATGTTTTCATTATCAAAAGGGTCAAAGGGTGTGAAACTAATGTCTGGCTTCAAGGAAAATAAATTATAGTTGAGGAAGCTACTTGAACCRGCCCTGATTTTAACTGCTCTGTATCAGCCTGATTCAATCAACACTGGATGGGACTACCAATAACTTTAGTGGGTTTGATTGAATTGCTATGCTTCAGACAATTGTGAAATATCTTTTCAGTAATAAAATGTTCTGCTTTTTCTCCTCTGCTTCATTTTAGTTTCATCTGTTTAAAAGGAAAATATTTTTTTCTGTATCAAAATWAGAGAGACAAGTCTGCAAATTCATTACATCTGGTTGAGTGACAAGGAGAAACAATTGGGAGCTGGTATTAGATGGGTATGGGCTTCTACCTACTTTCATAGTAGAGCAAGACTTGAAAACTCAAAACTATTCTAAAACTAATAACACACTGATTTTTTGTAAAAAAGAAAAAAGCAGACAAGGATAAGAATCTGATGTATTTTTATTTCAGATGTGCTTTTTAATTTTCTTCTGTTTTCCTTATAAGTAGGATGTACACAGCCTTGTGTCTTTCTGTCAATGYTCTTCCTGAAATTCTTACACTAAATGCAGAAAGGGCTTTTTCCCTGTGTGCTATAAACAGCAGTGTGACTAGAATGGGAACAAATCTGCCACGCTAGAACCATTTCAATCATGCTCAGGAATCCCAGTAGCCATTTTGGTTTTTTGTATCCTTTACTTGGAATGAATAGGAAGGAAGATGTCTATCTCATCAACCCAAATATATTTCCAATCTGATTCATCCTGCAAAGGAGATTAGAGCATCTTAATGCTCTGCTGCTGCCTTTCCTTCAGTGGAGAGAAGTTATTGATRAAATAGATGTTTAAAATCTCATTACTTAGTATCTAATAGCAATCAGCAATTTAAATAAGAGTGTTCAAATTTGTTACAGGTGGTACTTGTGCCTCCTGCCAACTCTCACTGCACATGGTTTAGGGTTTCAGTACTTTCTTTAAAATGCCAGTAATGAGATAAAATGCAGGATTTCATTTTGAAGCTTACAGTGTAATCCAGTGTGTTTATTGAAGCTAAATTTGTTCCAATCAATGCTCATTGGTTTTAGGTGCTCTTTGAAGTCATTAGAATTTCTGCTTTAACCCCAGACAGATTCAAGCATGTCATCAAAATAAACTTTTAGATAACTTGAAACTTAAATCTATGCTATTAAAAGTATATATATTTCCCCCCTTTTTACATGGCAACATTGTTATTAGGGGTTTCTTTTAACAGCTGGGCCCCTGAATTCATAATCACTTCTGAGAATATTTACCTGAACAACTCCTATAAAACGTGTGGAGTTCTTTTCCTGGTGAATGGTCTCATTTTCAGTCAGCGATTAAGCGCAATTCACCTAAGGAAAATAAAAACCCTCTTATATCTTCCATGGTTGTGTTGCACAAATTAACAATTTTTTTTTTCTCAAGACACAACACTATTTTTGATATAAACATTAAGCACRTACTTAATTTGTTAGGGTTTTTTAAAATATTCACAGAAATTGCTATTCTGTGCCTCATGAGCTGTTCCATGAATAGCTCTGTTGGAAAGTAAAGAGACTWAGCATTCAACAAAGAGGGTTCTGTCTTTTTAACTAGTTAGTTAGGCTTTTGTTGTTGTTGCTGTGTGAGAAATGCTGTGAAGCCTTATGTCCTGTAAAATAGTGATGAAGGATTTTGAAAGTCTGTGTTGCTTTAAGAGACACAACTCAGGATCCTAATGGGTGCCCCTGAGGAAGATCCCCACCTTTAGGTRTTGATGAATTCTTTGTAAATGAGAGCTGTGCTCAGGCAGGCTTTTGGGCTGTTAAAAGTCCACAATGTGATGGTGCACATTACTCTCTCTCTGTGCTGAACTGAGTGTGGAGTGAATTAAAATTATTAACAAGTCTCCCCTCTGAAGACCATTAGCTGGGTAATAAATCAACAAGGGATAGCACAGCATGATGAAACTGTTACAGCCCACAGCTATTACAACACATGGGGCACTGTCAGAGGACTTTAATCTCCCTCATGAAGAATAATTTATTGCAGCARCATCCTCTGAACTTCCCTTGTTGATATAAAAATTATTTGGATGAAGCATTTGGCAAAGCAATATTAGCATTGCTAAGGAGCTTGCATATAGTCATTCCTTTCATTAATACACATCAGTACCTTCAGTAGTGAATACAACTGTCTGATTTTGAACCAAAAATATGGTGGAAGCAAAAAGCTTGTATTTGGGGCAATTTGGCAATAAACATATTTCCTTTTAATTTTAATGATGAGAGAGAAAATGTGTGCACATGAATTTGTACAAAATTATTTATTTGGCTTTAAGGACTGCTCCAGTTATCTCATTGTATGCTTGAAATCATGCAAAACATGCTTCTGCAAGGCAGAATACTTCCAAGCTTGGGCAGAAGATGTAGAAGTGGGAGTCTGGTGGTGCTTTGACACACAKGTGCTTCTCTGGGAACAGGTGGAAAGCATTTAGCTGTAGCAGATATTCTTGCCCCCAATGAGGGGAGAGAATGATGCATCTGACTCCATCTTATCAGAAGGCTGATTAATTACTTTATTATACTATATTATTCTATACTGTATTACACTATATTACATCTAAACTGAACCTGCCAAGCACTCACCCTGCTCACACTGCCCAGAATCTCGTGGTTGTCACCCACAGTCCCACACACACCTGGCCCTGGCAGGCCAAGGGAACAAAACACCCTCACTGTGGGTAAGCAATCTCCACATTGCATTCTGCTGTGGCACAAACACGGGCACAGCCAATGAGATCAGAAYTCCTTTCTCTGAGGTTCAGAGAATGCGAATCTCAGAAATGTTCTTGGGAAGAACTGTGCCTTGCTTTTCTGTGTGAGGAGAAATGGGGTGACATTTAGCCATCCTTGAAAGACTTCAGTGTCACCCAGTGCCCAGACAGTGCAGCTGCCATGGGTGGTGTTTGTGAGGGTCCCCAGGACCAGGTGAGAGATGAGAATTTGACTCCAAGTTCTCAGAAGGCTGATGTTCTATTCTATTCTATTCTATTCTATTCTATTCTATTCTATTCTATTCTATTCTATTCAGAAAATTATATCCTAAAACTATACAAAAGAAAGAGAAAGGATACAGACAGAAAGCTAGAAAAGAATGAATAATAAAAACYTGTGACTGACCAGAGAGTCCAACACAGCTGGCTGTGATTGGTCATTAGGTTAAAACCATTCACGTGCTGGGCAAACAATTCTCCAAATCACATTCCAAAGCAGCAAAACAGGGAGAAGCTGAGGCTTCCCASCTTCCCAGGAGAAGAAATCCCAGCAAAGAGATTTTTCAGGAAATACCACAGTGACAGCCTGGGCGGCTCGGTGCTGGTTCCTTACAGATACCCCCAGGGATGTGCTCTGGCTGGGGATGGGAGAGGCATTGATCTGTCGGGCCACAGAGCATGTGGGTCACTGTGTTTGCCCTGTCTGGGCTGCAGGACCTGGCTGCTTGGACAAGGAGAACACAGCAGTGAGAGCACTGTGTCAAGAATTGCTCCTGGTGCCTGAACTGTCAGCTTTCAAAGAGCACAAAAATGGCTTGGACTGATATCTGCCCTGTATTATTTCCATATGTTGCCTCTGCTGAAGGGAAAAAAMCAGAATATCTGCTAGGCCTTTGGACAAGGCTGGGGAAGAAAATTGGCTCAGAAATCTTTGCCACCTTTTTCAGTATTAGATGAAAAACTGAACTGCACTTCSTAAGGAGGCTGGCCAAGCTCAGATGTGATGAGGTATTAAGTAAAACAAGCTCAATAAAGGCAGCTGAGAAACTACTTTTGTAATCTAAATATGCAGTCTTTGATTGTACTGGGCTTTTTGCTTTGGTTTTTGGTTTTCTGGGGAGGGGTGAGGGTGGAGCATCGCACATTTGCTCCAAAACATGTACAGAAAATCAGATGGAAATTTTTTATCTCCTATATAACTTATAATGCCACAACTGAGTGGATTGAGAAGAAGATTTTTGTCCTTTTTTCCCCYATTTGTTCCAGTTCTGCATAATCTCTTGAGTATAAGGAAATGCCAATATTTTCTGTCCTGAAAATATTGGATTGAAGAGCCTCTTTCCCCAGTTCCATGCCCAGAGGGTTTTTATTATGTGGCCTAATGCAGACAGGCRCCAGCACGCAGTGCATGGACACCAGGACATGCAATAGCAAACTTGCAATTATTTTCATTAATACATGTGTTTAAGCATGCTCATTCAGTGATGCTGTGAGCGCCTGTTCTGCCCAGGAATGTGGCATTTCAGGACCTTGAAGGCCAGATAGGTTGTGCCTGAAGGGCTTCCAGGGAAGAAGGAATTGGAGATCAGTGCTGAGCTACACTGGTGAGTCAGATCCAACACACAAACACAGAAAAGACATCCATATATTGCCAAATTTACTCATAAATGCTGTACTACTCATTGAAGTAAAGTTATACAAATATATGTCTGAGCAATCATTTTTGTTCATTTTTTCTCAAGGGGTCAGCTTCTAACAGTATTATTTTCTTAAGTAATTATTTCAATAACCAAATGTCTCCTGCAACACCTAATTCTGTCTACAAAGGCATGTATTTTTCAAATTCACAAGGAATTAATTTTTTTAGAGCTTCTGGTTGCATAGACCATTGGAATTCTTGGCCCCAACTCTCTTAAACAGACCCAGTTGGGCAAAACCCGAGAAGCAATCATGTATGGATACTCCATCAGATTTTTTAACATAATGGCCAGGATACACTTAACAGAAATACCAGAAACCTTTAAAAGAGTTACAGCTATTCCTGGTAGCAGCAGTAAAACTTCAAAAAGCCTTTCGTCTGCCCTTGTCCTATAATTTCATCTTCTCTCTTTCCTTTGTGTATATTTCTCAGACAAAATGCTAACAGTAAAATCATTCCAGACATGTGTCTTCCATTAACTTGTTGAACTCAAGGAACTTACAACACTCCATTAAAATGATTTCCCCTCTCCCTAAGATGCCCTGTCACAAATCATAGAGCGACTGTAAGCATTACTGGCTTATTCCTGAAAATACTGTTGTCCTGAAAAAAACACTGAAAATCCCTTTCCAAAAAGAGAAGTTTAATTCTGAGCTGTAGCTCAGACGCGTTGCAGGCTTCTGCTCTRAATTATCTTAGGTGAATTTGATAGCCTGGGGTTGTGTTAGTAGAGATTGATTGAAACATTAGTTGGGTTTAATCCTGATGCTTGGGAAAAAGGAATATAAATTGCAAGCMCAATGGTAGCCCTGAATGAGATGATCAATACATAAGGTCTCCCAGAAATCTGAGGTATTCCATTTTACATTAAATAATTCAATAGAATCTGTGCCAAAATTAATATGGTCCATATCAGAAGGGAATGATTAATGTTTTTATGAAATTTTACTTGAGCAAGTTCAAGTTCATTTTTCAAAACTGTGATCACACTTGCTATTTTTATATGGCTCCTTGAAAGTATTTCCCCAGAATGAATCCCATGAATTTTCTTTTGTGTGAATGGAATAGAACCTTCTAGCTAAAAAATTATGAACAGTAATTAGGACATAAATTATTTAAAGGTCTTGTAGTTTAAGCAGACATAAAAACTGGCAGGCAATTAAATCCATGGTAAACTCCAGGGGATACTGGTGGAAACAGGTGGAAGCAAGTATTTTATGAGATCTTAGGACAAGCTTAGGGCTCAGGAGATGGTGACATGTGGATGAAAACTGGCATTTCTCAGTCTAATGCTGGCTTAACAAGATGTATAGGAAACCTCATTACACTGGTGTGAATGTCCCCTGTGGGCCAGAGTCAGCTCCGTGTCCAGAGCTCCAGATGGGAGCAGCCAGCCCCCCTCTCCCAGCTTCCTCTGGCTCCCATCCCTTCATATGCAAAAATGTCTGTGCTGTGCAATGGCTTTGGAGCCTGGCTTCACAGCTCCTGTGAAACCAAGTGGAGCAGAGAGCAYCCTGACAAACGAGCCAGGCTTGCCAGCATCAGAGAGTTTAGAGGAGGGGATGCTGTGGCTCTGATGCTTTGTACCTATGCTGCCCACATCAAAGCAGGAAACTTAGGATAAGTAAATATTGCCAAAWTCTCTCTGCCCAATCAAAAACAAACCTAATTTTAAAATTTTAGACAACAAAAATGTTGTTTAATATTCATTTTTTATGAATATTGTGTTTTTATGTTATCTTTTTAGGTTAGAACCATCTATTGTTTAAAATTTCATTGAAAATTATTTTATACTAACTTCCTTTTCTTGTAAATAAACGTGTGACCATCATGCTGAACCACAAATCTCTTTTTATCAGCTGTATGAACTTGCAGTGTGTACAAATCTGTACATTTTTATTCTCCTTACATATGCTTTGCATTTGCAGTAAACAGTGTGAAATCATAGGTGTGGTCAAACAAGCTGGGTTAATAAATGTATACATATTTAGTATTTTCTTTATGCATTGAGGCAAAGGTTTCCTGAAGCTGCCTGCCTTTGTTTGTTTGAACAAGATGAAGGTGTGCAGGAACTGCCTACAAGACGACCCTGAAGCTATGCAATGATTCTCTCCAGATTGCTAAGTCTGTCTTGTTATTTTAATATATTTCAAGACATCATCACTTGGTGGGTGGGTTTGTTGGTTTGTTTGTTTGTTTTTCTGAGCCTGGGCCTGCCAAACAACACTCATCTAATACAGCATAACCCAGATCTTACAACTACCTTTTGTGACAGCACTTTTGAAAGCRTTATTGAGACTCTGCTGGATGTATTACTGCCTTAATGGTTTTTTTTTTCATTCTCCCAGGAGAGTGGAAATTGCAGCTCAATAATGCAGGTTTTTAATTACTTMTTAGCACACCAGTGCAGTGAGGTTGTAGACCAAAGATGGTTGCTCTTTTCTGAGCAGGTGGAACACTCTGAATGCTGCACAGAAGACTGGAAATTCAGCCTGTAGAAAAATGGAGACTTCAGCAGTTATTCCTGTTMAATTAAGGGAAAATGTATCTAAAATTCAGAATTTCTTAAAGGAAAATCCTGGGAAAACAAATGTTTTGAAACATTCTATTTTGTTTCTACTCGGTGTGTAAGAAAAACTATAAAATTTCAGATCARAAGTGCCAAAACAGGTTGCTTTATTCTTGACATCTCTTTTGACTTTCAACTAGATGATATTTCAATGAAAGCAGAGTATTCCAGCTTTTGGAAAGACATTGTTAGGCAAAATAATTATTTTCTTTTTCTTAAAAGACAGTTTTAGTTCTATATGGTTGAGTTGGCCTTGCTAAAAAAATCTCCATCATGTCTGGACTCTGTTATTGGAAGCGAGCAGAAAAACCTTTGGGTCTGAGTCCACAGAAGGGCTCTKTGGCAGGTGTCCTCAAAGGGCTGCATTAATTTCTCTGTATTTATCAGTTTCTCTGGGTCTGGATTGAAGGCACTGGAGACAGTAATTCATGTTCAGACTCAGGTGTTTGTTATTTCCTATCAGTAAAACAGCCTCACTGCTGTGAGCTCAGCAGCTTTTCATCAGAGGCACAAAGTAGCCAACAATCTCTTGTTCCAAGGTCTTTTAAGACTAAACTATCCAATTAAGAGCTGACACCTGGATTATTTTCCCTTTTTACCCAATAACTGATCCCAAAGAGCTGCAATGGGGACTTTTCTGCCCAATTACAAAATGCCACCCAAACCCATGGAGAAGGAGGAAGAAGAAGCATGGAGAGGAAACCCAGGATGACACCCTGTGCCCTCCATCTTGCTTCCATCCACAACATCCTAAAAATCCCAAACCCTCAATTTCTCACCCAGTGACACACCTACACTGCTCTCTATAATCTATTTCACATTTTTGTAGGTTCCAGTCTGTCTTGAAGTCTGGGAAACTTTCTCCATGAATGAGGGTCAAAGCCAGTGCTGCCCTGGGGGTCAGGGCACCCCAGAGCAGACACAGAAATATTCCCTGTGGTGCCCTGGGTTCCCACATGTATTTTTTGTGCCTGCCTGCATACA
Source organism: Cardinalis cardinalis (assembly GCA_014549065.1). Classification (NCBI taxonomy): domain Eukaryota; kingdom Metazoa; phylum Chordata; class Aves; order Passeriformes; family Cardinalidae; genus Cardinalis; species Cardinalis cardinalis. Next base: position 885,368 of record JACDOX010000222.1, on the reverse strand, counting down.
AAGCTGCAGTCCTGAAGCATCTCTGTAGAACTCTGCACATAATGAACTTTCCCTCTGTGTAACCTTTTACCAGTCCCAGCATTTCTACAGCTTGCTGCATATCAGGCACCCACCCTGGGAGGCAGATGTGATAATACATCAGAGGCTCTGCACTCAGCTCTGGGAACACCCAAACTGGATGGAGTTCAGGTCTCACCTCAGGGTGACCAAGAAGAGGTGGAACCCTAATGAAAGCAGTATGGCCTGAGCACGTCCCCCCTGGGAAACTGCGAGAGGCAGCGCTGAGGCTTGTGGTGGTGTTCACAGGGGTCCCAGGACAAGGGAAGAGATGAGAATCTTGACTCCATGGTTCAGAATGCTGATTTATTACTTTATGATATATATTATATTAAAAGAAAATAATATATTAAAACTTACTAAAGGAATAGAAGAAAGGATTTCATTGGAAGGCTTTCAAGGAATAGAAAGGAATGATAACAAAAGCTCGTGACTCTCAGACAGTCCAAGCCAGCTGGCTGTGATTGGCCATTAATTAGAAACAACCACCATGGACCAATCAAAGATCCACCTGTTGCATTCCACAGTAGCAGATAATTWTTGTTTTTCTTTTCCTCTGAGGCTTCTCAGGAGACAACTCCTGGCAAAGGGATTTTTCAGAAAATATTATGGTGACAGAGGTTCATTTGAACACCTTCTTCTGAACCATCAGCATTGCAGTGAAAGTGGAACCRTGCTTAGCAGTTTTGCTGAAAAACAAGCCTTCAGATTCAGACAGTTCTGTGAGAGTCACCAACTTCTATTGAAATCAAAATGCCAGTTTCAAGTCCCCATACAYATGGAAGAAAGCTGGGCAGCATAATGTAATGGCATTGTTAAGGCCCAGAAATTTAAAAGTGAAAAGTCTCATCACAGGCAAACAGCTGATTAAACTAATATTTGACTCACAAAAATTTTTACTTTTTTCCCTGTAAACACTCAGTTTTTGATGCTTGACTGATGCTTGGCGAATGCTAAAGATTAAATATTAAATTCTGGATCCTCTGATTCTATATGCTCAAACATTGTGCTAAAAYATAATGATCCTTAATTTGGTGAGGGTTCTCAAAAGTAATAATCCTTCATTTGGCAGAACTGCCCTGGCTCATTTCAGAAGGGCTCTACATCTTTGGAGCCAAAGGCATGCTTGACTCCTGTGAAAACTTTGCTGTGTTGCATAGAATATTTTTATACTATACATGTCATTGAAGTATGTTATAGCCAAAAAATTTTTGAAGTAATTTTCTTTATGTTTTGAGGTACTTAAACAATGATAAAATCRATGAGGACCTGAAGAAGAGTAGATTTAGGCACTATGCTAGGCAGTGTACACATTGAATTGYACAATTTCATGATGCAAAATAATASTGTAAGCTCTTAGGGCACTGTTTCCTGTTTATAATCCACATCTGATTCCTGTACTGCAGAAACAGACTTAAAAGTTCCAGAACCCCCTAAAGAATTTATTATTTTTAGGTCTTTGGAGGGTTTGTGATCTTTAAATCCAGCCATATTTCTTTGACTAAATCTGGTTGTGTGTAACTGTTAGTAACAATGAACTATTTAAAATACCTAAAAAAAGCTTTTAGTTTGCATTGCAACTTAGCACAGCATGCACAACACATARCTGAGCAAAAGCAGTTCTACCACTCATGAAAACAGTCCTATATTTGACAGGAATTTCAATGATAAAGTCAGTAGGCTTACCAGCACTTTTATTTCTTTGCTGTAAAATGAAAATACAGCTAAATACACAGATAAATAATGCTTACTATTGCTGGGGAAGCAATTTCCTTTTCAGCTTTTTATACATTGCCATAAATCTTAAGATACAGTTTTCAGAGTTGCACAGGGTATTTGACTCTATTCTTCTTATTTAAATTGCAAATGAACATATAAATGCCAAAGGCCTGGATTTTTAAAGCACCTTGAGGGACTGCTAATCTTATTCATGATTATTTTTCCCATTTAGGGAAGAAAATATTTGAAGTTAGGGTACTAGCAGKGGTGTCCAGAAATATCACAATCTTGAAAGTATTTTTCTCTCTGTAAGACAGAAAAACATCATAAAAATATATACTAGTGACTAAAAAACCTCATTTATAAATTAAACAGTGGTCACTACATTGCTAAAGCTACTATAGACTGTAACTGTGATTAGGACCCCACTACACTAATAATTGTACATGCAGTGTAGAATAAACCATACCCCCAAGAAAGCATAAAATCCCAGAAATGAAACATGAATGAAAGCATTGCCCTGATAAGCTCACTTGTGGGAGACTGAATGAACTGCTGTGGAGGCTCCTAAAGYACCACATATTAAAAATACTTATTATGGCTTCATCCTTTGTGCCAAGATTTACTTCATTTAGGAATTTAAGTGCCATGTAAAAAAAAAAATATTTGCTTTAAAAATAATGAGCCATTTTTTTTCTATTTAATAGGAATCCAATAAGTTTGACATCTTCACTGTTCAACAAAAAGCCATTTTATGTTCAGTTCCACTTTGAGACTGCAGTGGCAAGGGTTCCTTGGGTCTCATGATGCCAGCCTGGCAGATCATAACTYGTTTGCTTTGCCAGTGTGTGGAAATCACAAAGTTACCTGGGACTGGCACACCACAAAAAAAGTCAGGCTTCGTGATGATGTGCTCTGCAAAGGCAGAAGTGCTGACCAAGGAGCTGTAAAATGCTGAGAGGAAATCATGATGGGAAAGACATAGCTTGAACTTCATGTCATTTCTGGGAGTTAAAAGCTRACAGGCACACTGATCCATTGCTTCCCTCAGGTCGGTCCCAAACTCTCCATGGGAATCAAGCATTGCAGGTTTGGGGGTTTTTTCTGGCTTGAGGCCAATCTTCTTTCAGAACAGAGCAGAAGCAGGTCCTCAAAAATTAATCTAATAACTCAGTAGTACAACTAATGTAGGCTACAGACTTGAATT
>JACDOX010000222.1:852390-882305 GCA_014549065.1 Cardinalis cardinalis | reverse complement strand
TCCTTCCTTCCTTCCTTCCTTCCTTCCTTCCTTCCTTCCTTCCTTCCTTCCTTCCTTCCTTCCTTCCTTCCTTCCTTCCTTCCTTCCCTTTCCCTCTCTTTGCTCCCCATTTCTCATTCCCCTTTCTGTTCCTCTCTCCCTCCCTCTCTCCCTCCCTCCCTCCATTCTGGTTTTAGCCACAGCCAATAAAACCCTGTACAATAATCCATTGACAGCCTCTGTTGCCTTTGCTGCCCCAAGCTGTGCTGAACAATTAAAAATTCATGGAGGTAGAGAAGGCAGGTTTGAGACAAGGGGAGAGCCTACAGTCCAGTGAGAGCATTAAGTCAGGAAGGGTGAGATTTGCTTCTCCTTTCCAATCAATAAGTAATATAAGAATTTAATTATTTATTGAAGTAGATATTAGGAACCTGATCTCTATTCTCCATGTGACACTGACGTGTTACTGTTTCTGGCCCTCATTTCTGGAGTGAATTATTTATATATACAAACTGCCTGTGAGACTTTGAGTTTATTTATGTGTTAASTGTCACACATAAGGGGAGGATTGTTCCACATTCATGTACACTATAATGGGCTCYGAGATCAGCACTACCATTTAAAAACAAGGAATTGGAATCATAATATAGAGATGCATGCTTTGTCCAGTGCTCAGCAAAGGTCAAAAAGAAAATCAAACACTTGGAATTACATGAATAGGAAAAGATAATGAAAGAAAACAGCATTAAACCATTGAATACATCCATGGTTCAATACCAGAAATGTCATGGACAGTTATGGTCCTCTGACCTCACAAAATATATACTGGAACTAGAAAACCTTCAGAGACAAGGAATTCTAAAGAGTAGAGTGACTCACGTAGRCAATGATCTTCAACATGGAAATTAAGGCAGCTTAACCAAGATAGAATTCTTCAAAATCATGTGTWGGATACTGAACTGTCATTTGTCTTATCCAACATAAGAAAATCAGGACCATCATATTCAGGCAGGAGAGGCTGACAAAAACCAACCAAGCAAAAAATCCCAAACAAACAAAAAAATCCCAGAACATTAAAAGCAAGAAAGAAGTTGTGGTTGTATTAGGCCCATGAAATTGTTTGCATCTTGGATGACAAAATATATTTTGCCAAGAGAAGACTAACAAGCCTTTGTGAGAGAGATTAATTGATGATTCCTAAGTAGGCAAATACCAGCAGGCTTTGGGAATTTTCCAAGCTGAAAATTGTTGGAAGTTAGAAGAGTATGAACAGGGGAATTCTGCATATTCCTGCCTTCTTTGAGCTCTTCCACAAGAGCTCACTCCTCTTCACTGTTGGAGCCAAAGCAGAGGGCTGTGGTCTGACAAGAACAGCAATTCCTGTCCTCTGTGATCCTTCCTTGTGCATGGATCTGCTTCAGCAGTAAAGATGGAAGAACTGGAAAACAATCTCCTCATACAGAAAAGAAAGGGTAGGTTTGCATCAGACTTCAGTGGCCTTCAGAACATGCACAAGAGCGCACAGGAAGCCTATGTAACTCTATGGAGCTCAGTTKCAATCTTTCAAATCTCAGAATAATTCTTTAGTCCTTGTCCACCAGTTTGTAACTGAAAATTCTGTGGAATAAATGACATAATTTTGTTACCTGATAATTTTATAGCCTAAAAGCTAACAGCAGGAAAACTTTCTGGTGTACACCCATGTGTTTGTTGAAGTATGTGTGGGTCAAATGATTCATCTTGGTCCTCACAGACGTTTTTCATACTCTTGAAACTCAGAAGATGCACTTGGTTATTTAGAGATTAAAACTTTTTTTCACCACCAGAAAACATATGGACAAAGAAGAGAACAGATACTGTTGTACCTGCCAGTCTGAATCAGCAGTTATGGAAAGCTGCCTGCTGTTACCATACTTGGTGTGGACCTGAAATCCAAATAAAGACATGCACGTTGATTCCAAAGCACTAGCAGACCCAGTTTTAATAATCACACAGTCAGAAACATTTGGAACAAGTCCTATTCAGTCTGAATATTAATTCTTAGGAATTCTGCCTTAGAAATTCACTGTAAAAGAAAGCCAAAGACTATAATTTCTATAGCAGAATCCAGCTTAATAAAGAAAATAATAATAGCATCATATTGTGGATGTCATGTTGAGAAGCCTGAATTAAGATATTTCCCAAAAGTATCTTTTTCCTTTTAGAAGTCATCCCACATGCTTTGAGGACCAGAGATAAACTTGTAAATCCAAATATGTACTCTGGTGCTCTTCGGACAAACACTTGCACACTCACTTCCATTACATGATCAAGCTTCATCTTAAAAATATTGAGGTTTCTTCCCCTCAACAATCATACAGAAAGTTGTTTTAGGATCTTGTTGTCAAATAGTTGGACAACTGATTATCTAAATTCTATTAATATAAACTAGTTTATACTTTAATCCTTATCTTACACTGTTTCGGGCTTCAGACACTTCCCAGATTTGTGTTGCTGCCAAAGGATATTGAGATAAGATAGATGTTCAGATTTCTACAATGATAGAACATGTTCCTAAACATCAGTAAGTGATGAAWGGAGGATCTCATTTACACTCATTTTTAACATAAATATTTTACCACTTTCTTCCTACAGTCTTTACTACCTTAATGTTCACTGTGGCTGATTTGAAAATCTTGTGTTATTTATAATCTTTAGAATCTTCATGGAGATTCCAAGATATATCTCTGTAGTGATCTGACAGATATAATTTTTCCATTCTTTTAGTAATTAATTTTCCTCCAAGTGTAAACCAGTTGTTGCCAACATACAGAATCAACACACAATTTAASAAAAAGTATTTTAAACTTACTGACWTGCCTTCTGGTTTGGTTTTTTGTCACTTTCCCACTAGCTTAATGTTTAATCATGACTATAATTTTTATTCTGGTAAGTTGTGTCTGTCTATCATTCAAAGATAGATTGAAATACTGATTATATCTGACATGCCAGCAGCATTTCCACTTCACTGAGGGCTCTCAGTGGTGTTGTTCTTATTGGAGGATCTCATCTTTATGWTACTCTCAGTTTTTTGATCAACTTATAAATTCTAATATCCTCAAAATTATCCTTGAATGTCTCATTGCAATACTAAATAGTTTGTGTTTTCTCCAGCAAAGTCATTATATTGAATTTCTTTCACAATCTGCTTCATGGTAAAGAAAGAAAGAAAGCAAGGAGCAAACCTCCAGTGGTGTTTTTCAAGAGCAGAGTTGGTTTTCCACAGTGCACACTGGCAGTGACATTATGCAGTGCTGTAGGAGGTGTTCTCTTCATGGRCAATGCCCTGGTGGCACACACCAGAGGAGCAATGGCAGCAGCAGAGGCAGCTGGGGTGGTGGCATGTTTTTAGTGGGTGAAACACAAGAATTTGCCAAAACTGTGAGAATGGGACCCGCAGGAGAACTTGTTGCCAACTTCTTCTCTTTTTGTAATTTTTTTCTCTTTCATTGTATTTGACGTTTTCCTGAGACTCAGTTTTGTAACTCTAAGTACCTTATGGCAATGAACTGGAGAAATGGGATCTGCTCTGACGTGGAAAATAGACAAAAAAAATATGGCAAAAAAAAGTTTCAAATACTGGAAAAAGCATTTGTGAAGTGCTTATGACCTTCCTTATCTTCAGTTGCTGGTAGAAGCTGAAGCTCTCCATTCCTTGCACAGTTGTTTGTACACTGAATAAAATACTGTTAATTTCTATCCCTAATTAGAGCTGCTTTATTTTTCTCTCCCAACCTTTGCTTGAAAAGGAATGTCAGCCTTGGCTCTTTGCAGAGAGCAGCAAAAGGCTGCCTGGAGGACTTTGGTGCTCCATGTGTTGTGAGCCATGCAAATGCTCAGTGCCTGCATTAGTGGAAMAGGACATGTGGGACATGGGTGGCCTCCTTCATCTTCTCTCCCAGCTATTTCCACAGATGTAAGCAAATATTGAGTGAAGCATTTTTTATTTTGTCTGTCCTATCATGTCCTTCCCTGGCCACGCACCAGGCATTTTCTCAGATCTACCCAAGTGAGWAGTTTGGAGAGAGAGTTTTCTAATAAAAGATTGCTTCACAGGTGAAGACAAGAGCTCTGTTCTCAGATGGTGAAGCAAGGGCTACCCCTTAGGTTGAAATGCTGTATTTTGTTTGAATAATTGGAGAAATTTTTCACACGTGTTTAGGCTGTCACTGAAGACTAAACAACGTTAGCTAATGAAAGTTATTACTTCCACATTTGAAAAAAATCCAGACTTTCCAAATCAGATTCATTCTGCTCTTTCTCTGTGGCTGAATGAGTTTCATTTAACACATGCAGATACCTTCCTACCATGTCTCTCAAGTGTCTTCAGGCCTATTTTACAAAGGAAATAATTGGAGGTTTTTGTTGCATTTGTTTTCAAGGTATGTGTAATTTTAGTTTGCGCTGCTAAAGAAAAAAAAWTCTGTCCTAAAGTTTTWAARTCTAATTAATCATTTCTGCTCATTKAACTAGTTATGTGCAAATGTGTTTTTACTGTTGCAGTTGTACAGCTTGATAAGACTTCACATGATTTTTTTCTCTGCTAACACTTTCACACCTGATGGAATTGAAGATGTACTGTACAAGGACACTTATCTAAAAATTATTATCTGTTAATTGTGTGCATCCATGCATGCCTCTTTAAGGAAATGCTCTGTATCTCTGCAAGAGTTTCTGACTATCATGTGATGCAGGAATTACCATGGTAACTGCTTGGATGCATTTTTTATTGTACAGCACAATGAGAAGGTCAGAAAAACTGAGAAAGTTGGTGGCAACACAAGTTACTGCTGCCCTTGGTGTGTGTAGCAAAAACCTTTGTATCACTCACTGTGATGAAAGCATTGCTGCTGTCTTAAGATAGAATGTTGCTATTTTATACATAAAATCCAAAGTAAGCATATTTTATTGCAAAATTAATTTGATTTCTTGTATATTTGTAATTTATGGCTCCAAGAAACACATTTGCTTGCATTTAAGAAAGAGGAAGGGAAGAAGTCTTGTGCTCATTAATCTCCAAGATAAACTATTAGGCTTTCTGTAGTCTTCTGTAACATTTGTATAAAAATGAATATATTTCTCAGAAAAGGAATTCACAGACCCYCATCCCTTAAGAGAAATATATATTTCATGTTTAATGCTCTTTGAGAAATATGAACGCAGAAAATTCAGTAAAATTGCATTTTCTTACCTAGGATTACCATGATTGCTAAAGCCTTTTTCTTTGAAATGCTACATTTTGAAAGGTGTAGAACCTGAAATACAGATGTTGATTTTTAGGAGATAATAATAGTATAATTTTAATATCTTCAAAGAGCTGTTTTGTGTGAGTGCTACCAGGACAGAGCAGCAGCCTGTGCATGTCATCTCATKCACTGGCAGTGGTTCTGATCCCTCAGGGAGCATTTGTTACTCACTCACTGCATATCTGCAAAGCTAAGAAGATCTAAGAGGTTCATTGAAGGGCCCAGTGAAATCTTGTTTCTTGCAATTCACTGCTGAAAGGAGAACAATGGAAATATTATAAATGGAGAAACAAGCCTGTGCCTTAGAAGGGAGGCTCCAAAATCGAGATAGAGAAATAATTTTCCCCATCAAATTATTTGGAACAGGTTTTTAAGTCCTGTGAATTGCTGAACATATTCAGCACTCACAGCCTGATGTTGCAGGAGTCCCATTCACAGAAATGAGGGTAGAGAATGTATTTCCCTGCAGCTCAACCACAGACTCCAATGGGTCAAGCGCTCTATGAGAATCAATAATTAAATTGGGCTGAAATTAATCAAATTTCAATCCAATTAATCCAAATATGGGTYTATTTTTAATTCTTCCTCAAAGTCATAGTTCTATTGTACATTAGTGCTAGAACCTGGGAACTGTTTCTAGCTCTGCCTACCGCATAAATGTGTCCTGGTCCTTTCAGTTTGTAGTTTTCTGAGCTTACATTTTCCAACCCATGATAAAAGCTGCTTTCACAGTGATTTGTGCTTGTGCTGGTGTTTCATATCAGGATTGTTACAATTTCACATATGCTACTTGAAAGACATAACAAAATTTAAATTTCACGGGTTCCACGGTTGCCACATCTGAAGCTAGAACCATTGCCCCCCTGTAAATTCTAAACAGGCAGAGGGCAAAGAAAATGAAAAAACCAAAATATTTCATCTCGCCTGAGTTTCAACAGAGAATTCTGATATTAAAAGTAAACTAGCTTTTGCTCCCAGTCCTTCTCCTTGTCACTATCTSTCTGCCACCTGCTAGGTTGAAAAGCCCACAAAGCTGCATCATTTTCCAGTACTGAGCCATGAGGTGATGTCACTCCTTGTATAAGACAATAACCAACTGAGTTTTCCCATCAGTTATTCCAGTAATGGAATTATCTATGTTGACAGCACTCCCTGGCAGTGCACAGTSACTGCCTCTACTCAGGGGCTCTCTACTCTGCATTTATTTCTATGATTTTTTTTTCCAAACTTGCACTGAATTTTATTTGAAGAAAAAGACTCTACTATTAGTTTATTAATATATGTCTTCTCCTCCCACTCAAGAATTGTTAGAGATGGTGACCTAGAGGGAAGTATTTGAGCATCCAGTTGCATTCCCAATGTGCTAATGCTCTAAAKGGGAAAGGGAAGTTGCATGTGTCTGATGTTTTCTACAGTACTGATCAYTCTCTCAGTGCTGCAGATCCTCTTGGGAGGTTCAGTGATAAAAGCTTTTCTGGATGGAAATGCTTTTACTGAATATTATAAAACACTGCCAAAAAAAAAATTAAAAACTACCAAACAAAATATATTAAAATTACTGTTTAAATAGTGATTTTTTAGGGCTTAAATATTTGAAAAAAGCAGAACTTAAAATAGCTTTAGAGCTCTTAGCAATGTTGTCCTTCTGTACATTTTGTGTGCAAAATCAGCACCACATGTATCAACKGATCCTTAAAAAACCTTATCATACATGTATAGAAAGATATACACACTGACATTCCAGAAGCATGTCTACCTCATCTATTTCCTAAATGTCAAGTGCWTAATAAAACATTCTTTTAAGAACATTTCTGCAATATATTTACTGTGTATCTGGTATCTTTAAAGGGAAAAATTGAGAAAATCTCATATTGTGTGAGATTTTAGCAGACTTTGCCTTGTACAGTGTCAGTGGGGAATAAATCCTTAGACAGTATTTTGGTACCACTAAAAATTACATGATAGCATGTTCTGTATGTTGTAATCCTGAAAGGGGCTCAATGTGAGCAAGAGGCATTCAGCTTTCTTCATCTCTTGCTGAAGGAACTGCATTCTGCCAAGCTGGGTAAGAAATGGGCTGCTTTGCATGTGTTCTTCATCAGATGATGAAATGATAGAAATGTCTCCTGATGACCTCACAGCATATCCTATTTCCCAGCCTTGACAGTGGCTTCCAGCAGTTTCCACAGGTTCTCTGTACAGTRTCTGATGTGGTTGGAGTGGTTGTGCATATCTGTTTGCAGACTGTCCATGTAGCAGAACTAGTTGGCTAATTATGACRCTTTTCAGTATTTGTTCCTGAAAATAAAAGATTGCAGCAAAAAATTAGGGTTTTGTAACAGTGCAGGCTTTGGGTAGAAAGAATATAGAWATATATATAGAATATAGAATATAGAAAAAATAATTTATGAACAAAGGAAATTAACTTGATCCAAAGGTTTTCCTCTGTATGTAATTAATCTGCTTCCTAATACAAAATATTCTCAGAATATTAACAGAATGTTTTGGGTTGGAAGGGACACACAAGGATAATCAARTCCAACTTTTAAGTGAATGGTTCCTACTGAACTCACAACCTTAGTGTTATTAGKACAATACTCTGACCAACTGAGCTCATCTCAGGGTCATGACACAACAAACTAGTGACATTTTCTTTATTATTATGTTTAATAACCTTTTCTAAAGATTGMTAAATGCTATTTCAGGTCTAGCAGCTATATATCAAATATGTCATTTTGTTTTTACATATTTTCAGTCYGGAAATTCTGGAATAAGAACAAAAGGARATCACTTCATTGGGGTGGCATTTGACCACCTCAAGTAGAACATCATMCCCTTTTCCTATTAACTTGCTGACAATCCTCTGCCTCAGCCAAAACACATTTGTCAATTAATRGAACAAGTTGGTTTTTCTTCATCTACATGARCTGTTTTCTGYSTAATCAATTAGCCAATGATCTTTGTGAGAACACCAGTGCTACATTAAAGAGCACCCAACCAAAACTAAAACAGTGATGTACACGTAACAGCATAGCTATGCCATAAAGATCTCCAAGATGCATTTTGGAGATACATGTCTCAAGCTAAAAACCTTTCATGTTTCCCCATTTCATCTGTATTTTGTCCTCTCGTTTGCCTTCACTGGGAGCAGTATCCATATTTCAAACGGTGGGGCAGATGCTAGACTGTTCCCATTATTATGATTTCATTTTTAAAAAGGCAGCTTGCCATAAAACGTGCCATGTATTTTAAAATTCTCATGTGAAGGAAGTGATGAGTAGCAGACACATGGTTTGAAGACACAGCTTTTGTAAGGAATCCTTATTTCTCCCTCACTGCTCCAGTGACTAATTCTTTCTCCTCCAAATGCCACATTTGTTATATGAGCAGAGCATACGACTAGGGAGATGCAGAAMAAGTCACGTGTGCACGCTTAACTTTGGTGGTGAACATAAAAAAAATAGATTGCTGTTTATTTGCAAGGCCTTTTTGTACCAGAGTCCTGACAGAAATATTTTGAAATGGAGAAAAAGGAGAAAGATTTGGTTTAATARGCTTTTCCCATACAAGCAGAAACAGGTGTTCATGAGAGAATAAAAATGAAACTCAACACACTTGCCATAATTGATGTTGAATTCTGTTTAAAATTTTCAGTCAGGCAGATATTTCTCTTCTGAAAATCTCAAAAGTAATTAATTTTTCTGAAAGGAAAATCTTAATAGTTGCCATGTCAAGCTCCCATCATAGAAGCAGAGAATGACTTGGGTTGAAATGTCATCTAGTTCCTGCCTCCCTGTTATGGTGCTTGTTCTTGCTGTATGGAATTCTGTATCTAATCAGCTTGACCCAGGGTGGGTAGATTAGCAAACTTCAGGAATCAGAGATAAAGGATGTGAGACACAAGTCAAAGTATGCAACAGTGTGAATAGCCAGAAGTACACAACTAGTCTTTGGAGAGTTTGGCACATCGTGTTGCCAGCTCTTCTTTGATGTTATCAAACATAGTAGCCACAGTGCTATTTTTTGTACAGTCAGAAAAGGCAGCTAGTAGCCAAATTCCCTCTTTAAAAACAGGTGTTTGAAAAAAGAGATAGTATTAACTAAAAGATGGGCAGGCAACTCAGAAATACCAGAGGAAGGTAGATGACATAATTCATGTTCCTGCAAACAATTCATTCTTTATCTAAACAAAGGGCAACACCTTCAAACTATATAMTTCACCACTAAATTGGTTGCTGTGAGATAGAAAAAGATTTTTATACTCTCAGTTACCATTTATTTTATACTCAGTATTTTTCTCAGTATTTGGATGTCAAACTGCTCTTTGTCAGTTGTACGGTATGTACAATTTTCCCCCTTTGCTCAGAACCATTCATAATTCATTGCCTGGATTTGACTAACTGTATCTCTCATGAATTTACAAATAAGTGAAATTTCTTATACTCTAGTGGCTCCTTGTGGAGTTGCCTTTTTCAGACTAAACTGCACATGATCCACTGTTTATTTAAGGGGTTTTTCTTCTRCATTTGCTATAATGTATATGGAGGTTTTGATTCTTCAGTAAATAGCTAGGAAAAATGGCCCAAATATTTGAAGACAGACATTCTTTGTAATGTTGTTCAGCAGTTGCATGATATGCATTTTCAAACTGCTTTGTTACTCAGGGTTTTGCCTGACTTTTTATTCATTGTGTGTTCACTCATTAAAAAATGTGCATAAATGAAATCTTCCAAAATTTAGATTACATATGTATGGAGCACTTATTAACCTGGTCTGAATCACCTGAATAGAGTAGAGCTGTTCTATCAAAGTTGCATGACCATCTCTTTGCAACCCTGCTGCTTTATTTTTATCAACATATCCCCATCCCCTTTTGCCTGTTTCTGCAACATACATGAAAAAAATGAAAATATTCTTTCACAGAATAAGAAGCAAACCTTTCAGAAATAGATAATTACTCATTTAGAGAGTTAACTCAATATGCAATACTTAAAACCTTAAAATTTTTAAAAGTATGCAATGAAATATTTGGGCTCCAGAGTTGCATGTACAAGCATTACATTTGTCTACTGAAATTTTGAAAAAAGATGCTCCACTTYATTGTACTCAAAGGCACAAACATTTATCTGTGTGCAGAGTTCCAGCTCCTGGACGCTCCCCATGGRAAAGATTCCATGGTGATGGAGACCACTATGGCTGCTCTTACCAACCACAGGAAGGACGGGCATATGGACAGATTAGAGGCAAACATTTTGCTGTCCAAGTGGTTATCTGGATTAAGGAATCAAATGAAGCTGAGATAGTAGATCTGGACTGGTRATTGCACTTTGCAGATGTGGTCTGTTGGGCAGTGAGTCAAGGAGCACAAGTTGGGAACTGGGCACTGCTGCTCTCGTAAAGATCATTGGCTAATTGATTACACAGAAAACAGCTCATGTAAATGAAGAAACACCAACTTGTTCCATTAATTGACAAATGTGTTTTGGCTGAGGCAGAGGATTGTCAGCAAATTACTAGGAAAAGGGGATGATGTTTTRCTTGAGGTGGTTGAATGGCACCCCAGTTAAGTGRTTTCTTTTTGTTCTTATTCCAGAATTTCCAGASTGAAAATTAACAAGCCATTAAAAAACAGAAGCAAAACTTCTTATAGATATTAAATAACTGTACTTCTYWTTTCTGGCATGATAGAGAMGATGCAGCCTGATTCTGGTCATAGGGTGTATCTGATGGATGGCAATAGAGCATTTGTAACTGCAGCTGATATGGGGACTATGTTCTAAACTTAAGTAGTTTAATTTCTCACAAATTGCTCTTAAACATCACAATTAAAGTTCTCGAATTAGTGCCCTATAAGTTCATAATAATTTTTGTGTTTTGATCTTGTTTTCTATTAAATATGCGGTCAAGGCCCTCCTGGTACATAGGTGCTGAGGAAATGCAGATCAATGTCTGAAGCACTAGGACTCTGTAGTGGTGAGTACTGCTGAACTGTAGCCAAGGAAAATAATCATTCTGGCTTCAAAKGAGGATTTAAATGGGCTGATGACACTGAACAAGGAGAAGAAAACCTATTCATTAGTTTATGCTACTACTTTTTGCACTGAGTGACATGGAGATGTAATGAAAAACTGTATTAATTCACTGTGCATTTTTTTCATCATATACATGGAAAAGAAGCCAGCCAAGGTTGCATGTGCAAATTTTAATTCTGATGTTTCCTGACTGCTAGCACTTGCCTTTGCAGTCTTCAATCTTCACACACACACACACATATAAACATACAGAGTAGCAACCAGAATTTCTCTTTGATGCACATGCTCAGTTTGAGGTCTGAGCATCATCTGGAGGCAGCAGAAGACAGGAGGAATTGGAAGGTGGGTTTATTCTTCTGTYTGTGGACTTTAACTTCCTTTAAAGCCTCAAGGGAAAAAGGAGAGATTTTCTGTTCTTTAGGTTACAATAAATTCAAAAACAAGTTGTAAGGTGATTGCGAATGCCAATGCAAAACACATAAGGTGAGTTTACCTAGAAATAATAGAGTTTTAAAAAATTAAAATCAGAACTGCTATTTCATGTAGGCATTTTCATTTCTTCCATTTAATACATAAATTATGTCACATTTTGACGCCGTAGCAGAGTGGAGGATTACCTAAAAYGTGTTGCTTTTAGAATCAATTAGGTCAGAAAAGACTTCTGGGATCATCAGGTTCAGCCTATTACCAAACACCACCATGTCATTCCACTGGGAATTCCATGGAGTGAAATGACATGTCATTTCCAATATGGAAATGGAGTGATGTGTCATTCCATGTCGTTCYATTTCCACATTTCCACATGGAAATAAGTTCAGTCTTTCCTTGAACACCTCCAGGGACTGTGAAGGTAGGATTAGTAAAAGGGGATCCTCCTGAAAGATGATGTAAAGTCTAGGATTGCTTGCTTGGTGATGTGGCCTGTTACAGGTTAGTTCAAAACATGAAATCAAACCTTAATGGTAAACTGTGCCTGTATTTCCTGAGTAAAGAATTTTATCTACTACAAATATAATATGAGCATATTGCAAAATTTCCCCCAAACTGGGCTGACTGTCACAGCTGTTACTGACAATCTCTGTTCTTTCTACAGATAAAGACTGAGGAGAATGACATCTGCAAACCAAAGTGTCCATTCATAAATGCCTTATTAGGAATATGGTGCTGGATTTTTTTGTCATACATTCTATTGATCACAAGAAAACCAGAATTAATTACATTTGTTTTTCTTACTGCAACAAGATAAAAAGTGCTTTAGAGATTAACTGTAAACTTGTTCTTATTAGTGCCCAAAAGCAGATCAATAATTCATCTCTATTTATTCCTGTACTTTGTTATTAATCACAAATTAATGGCCACACACACCAAATGMAGTGATGGACTGCAGTATTTTTCCTAAGGAGATCCACATAGTTTCATTTCAGATGTCACCAGGTGGCTCCTGCACTGTCTGTTTAGGCAATAGATGCAAAGCCACAATGTCACACCAGGCTTCAAGCTGCTCTGTAAACTCTTTTTGTTCRTACAGACTGTAATGTATGCTCATCAAAAAAGGTTTTTAAAGAAATTTTAATTCATAGTAAAAATTGCATGGACCTTTTATTTTGGAAGTGAATGAATTTGCCCAAAAATGTTTGAATATGTGACAGGTTTATACCCTGTTATTAAGATAGTTAAAAATCAGCAATAGAATTTTGCTAATTGATTTTCTTGTTTTCTCTGATGTTTGGTTTTGCAGCCTGTTTTGATACTGACCTTTAAATCTCTCCCCTGAATCATCTGGAGTATTCTTTTCTGTCTCGTTCTTTCTCACACCTTCCTTTTTCTGCATTTCTTTGTGAGATTTTTGTGAGATTATTCCAGGAAGACTCACGKGGTATGTGATTTCATTGTAAAGGAAGGAAAGCCAAAGCTGCTCGAAGTGAAAGAAGGAATTCCACAGGGAATGGTTAAGCCATGCTACCAACATCCTGCTGTTAAAAAACTTGTTTATGACTCACTGTTTTATTTTTATAACATAACTGAAAGTGATATATTTTCAAGATTAAATCAATCAACAACAAAATAATMAAGTAAGCATTTCCAGGCAGAGCCTTCAGATCACTTGTTAGTCAAACCAGGAGGCTTTTTTCTTATATTTCTCTAAGCTGTTGCATTGTTTATGGGACTGTCTTTCTTGCATGACTTACCTTTTTTACTASTGACAGAAATTTAGGTGAGCATTAAGGAATATTACCTGAGTGATGCTGGAAGCAAAACATCTGGAACATCTGTCATTTGGGCACCACGGCAAGTGGAGATGGACGCATCCCTTGGTGAGCAAGAGCCATTCCTTCCCCTCTTTTGCTCTGTGTCACACAAACTYCTGTTTCCTTTGCTTCAAATGCTCTCACCAACTCCTGCTAAGTAAGGAGCAGAGACAGGAGATCCATTCAGTGACAGAAGGATTTGAACATTTCTTGGAACATTTGAACATTTCTGTACCCCACAGCCACAGCCCAGGGGTACTCTCAAGCTGACCCACTTCACTGTGAATTCCTGTGAAAATAAAGCCTCCATTCCAACAGACAATTAACAAATTCCAGGAGCTTTGAATTTGAGGAAAATACATATTAAGGGCCTTCTCTCTATTTCTTCTCTGTTAAAAGGGAGCACGGAGTGAATTCTAGTGAGCAGAAGCACTGTGGAGACCCTCCTGGCTGGTGGAGGCAGCTCCAGAGCAGAATTTCAGAGCTCACCCAGTGCCAGTTTCCAGCAGTGCTCGGTGTGACAGGGACAGCTCTGAGGAACTTGGGTCATCTTCATTGTGGTGACACCAAAACACATTGCCTCCATAGGAGCAGAAGTGCATATTTGGGTAGAGCACTTGATTCTCCAGTGTCATGGTCTGTGCGTTGAAGTATCAGTCAGGGAATTGATCTCAAATGAGTGCCAATAGTTAAATAGTTATTGYTATATATTTTGATTTAACATTATGATAAACACATTAAATAAAATAAATATATATGTTTTATTTAACATTAAAAATGCTGCTATTTCAACATAACTCAAATTATTTCAGCTTGTAYGCTTTTTTGTGTCCTCTCAAATGAAATTAATGCACAAGAACAAATAAGCCACTGATGGCCCAAAGGATTCTATTCTAAATAAAACGTGGAGTATTTACATTTAGTAATATAAACAGTAAATTACTGTTGCATTGTATGACCAAGTTTTTCGGCTAATAAAACTATTCGAAGGCAAGAAAATAAATGAACTAAAAAGYTCTTTCTAGAAAACTACCTTTTCTCTTTACTCATATTAAATACATAGACACACAAAAATGTCCTTTCAAATAATTTGCCTAAAAATTAAATTCTGATTTCTTAGATTTTTATTTCTGTCTTTTTCAGAACTGAATGTCTTCACTATATAAAAATGAGAGAGAAGTGTCTTTAATTGGGTAAGTATGATTAAGACATATGAGAAAAAAATCAAACATGTTTTCTCTAACACATATTTGGAAAGGATATTTAATGTATATAATTTTTAATGTATTTCATTTTCAGGTTATTTAAAATAAGCCAAAAAGTTTTAGAGTTCTGTCTGAGATTATTATTATATTTTTATAATTATTACCATTATATTTTATTTATTTTTTAATTATTATATTTTATAATTGTATTATATTTTATTGTCACAATAGGACACAAAATAAAATGACGCAGACACTGGAACTCCAAGGTAAGAAGAAGGCAAGTTTACTTTCTGACTCCAACATTTATAGATTTCCAAAAGTGACAGTGGATTGGAGGATGAAAGCACCACTTCTATAATGACACTGAACAAGACAACAAATTTTAATTCCATCAAATTTCTCCTCCTCCAGAGAGGAATAATTAAATAAAACAATAATTATTTACAGAAAAGTGCGTGAGAAAGTTCATGACAAGAATGTAAACAGCAGAAGGCTTAGAAGAACTTATAAAAAAAGTGTGACATTTATTATTATTTTTTCTTTAATTTTTTTTTCTTCTAATTAAAGAGCATACATCAACAGTATTTTCATGTTCATGCAGTGGCCAATRCTGTCTCACAAAGCTCAGCCAATCYGCTTCTTCACAGTCCCATCACACCTGCAGTCAAGAAGAAGCCCCAGAGAGCCATCCCCTTCAGGGTTCCTGAAGCAGTCAGAGCTCAGTGCTCACCTTACAGGGCTGCCTTGTGGTTTTTTGTGTGAAAAAAYCCCCATACATACATGAATGTGCTAAGCAGCATCTTTTATACATGCATCAATCATGTCCATGTATACACACACAATATATACATATACACACACACACACATGATATGTATTGCACCTCACATGCATCACAGTTCATCTGGTGTTTCCTCCATGCAGGGTAAACTGTTTGTGCTTTATTGACTCTATGATCTGACATAATTCCACAGAAAAACATAATGAGAAGAAAGTTGACCTTACCTTTATTTGATTCAATTTTAATTCCACAAAGCAACATTTACAAAAAAAAAAAAAAAAGAAAAACTTTGGAATTTTCTAGATTAAAAATGAAAAGAGTTTTGTTGATTGTTACCTTGAAGAAAATTATTATGTTTTCCTCACAAACTCTTTTAGTGCAGGCCCATTGGTGGCATCTAACCAGTGTTGGCACACTCAGTGGATTATACAATAAAAACTCTAATTAAATGGCAGCATTCCAATCTTAACAATGCAATACTTTCTCTTTTATATGCTTTGCCATAATCCATTTTCTGCTTCCAAGCATCACTTTTGGAGAGGGTGCAAGTGCAAGGTGCAGCTAAGGTCTGTAAGTGTCCCTGTGGCCCTGGCACAGAAACGTGTCAGACACGAGGCTGGGTGCCACAGAATGTGGCAASGTCTGACCCCAGCTTAGCCTCAGGAGAGGGTGACCAGATCTTTAGGACTTTGTAGTCAGGTTTTTTCTCCTCCCTGTCCTTTCCATTTCATACCATTCTATGATTCTCTGTGAAAAAAGTGAGGAATTTTGTCAGCTCTTCTGTAAGCTTGTCCTCAAGTTTCCTACAATAATTTATTTCCTGTAATTTCTAACTTATCCATGTATTTTATGTCTGACTTTAAGTCTGTTTCAAACTTACTCTTCACCTACTTTCTTATAGATAAGAGCCTGTCACAGGTTAAACTGTTGYTAAAAATGTAATTTTGTATTGTTTTCTAACCTCTCACCTGTGGTGTGTGAAAGAAACTGTTTCACCTGAACCAAAAATGGCAAGGATTATGTGTTCCTAATGGTAAAATTTTACCACGGAGACATTTGCCAACAATCATTTTGAATATTAATTCCCAAATGTGGCAGATTTTGTCTAAGCATTTGACCTCAGTATAATTAAGCACACAGGATCTGTAGTGGCTCATGAGTAAACAGAAAATACATTTCATTTTTGCTGTTCTTGGGGTTACAGCTGAGTGAAGAGACATCAAGCAAAGCTAAAATAACAACATAAGACACACTAGCTGGATAGAGAGGRTATCCATAGATAACTAATTAAAATATCTGATTGCAGTTCTAGGTCCTTTGATTACTTACTCTTAAATCTCCCAGCCCAATGAAAATTATTAATGCAAAAGACACAAATTTCAAACAGGTACAAAAGCAGCTGCTGTAAGTAGTTAATCTAGACTTATACAAGCCTTTAAACTGCTTCACAGCTTATCATGGGAGGAACAAAGCATTTCATCTCTCAGAGGCAGCAACTGAGACTGTGATGTTATCTTTCTTACGGTACAGCTTTGAACTGTGACATTTATTCTGACTTTCACCCTCATTCCTATTCCTACCTTCGTGCTGAAAGAGAATTTAATCCATATTTGCGGATATTCTTTTGTAACTTCTATTCAACCTTTACCTTGAGGCTTTCTTTTTCCCCTTAGGCAAGTTTTTTTTAAAATTTGATCAATTGAATTTCATGATCACTTTTGAAAATAAAGAGCACTTTATGATAGCTTTATCTCTGCAACAAAGAGTATGTGTTAACAGAAGGGATCCCACTGAGGGAGATTCAAATATTTTAAGACTTGTCAATTTGACTGATACTGTCTATTTGGAATCATTTGAGGACATGAAGATGAAYATCTGAGGTGTTATTCCAGCCCATCTAAATGCAAAGTCTCCTAAAAATTTAGATGGAGCCTGGATTCCAGCCCTTCCTTTTACTTACCTCCTTGAAAAGATAACCAAGCAATAAATAAAAATGTGAGGAACAATTCCTTTTTTTTTTTTTTAACATAGTAAGTGAGCAGGGAGTACCAGATGGGGAGCAGAACAGAAATTGGTGACAAGGCCAAACCATGAAGTGACTGTGACCATGGTCTGATYGACAAACAGAGGTGACCCAAGGTTCTGAGGCTTCCAAGAGGGGAGCACTACAGCACACATGTGCAGCAGGCCTGCAGAGCAAGCCTTTGAACCTCTGCAGAAGASAAACCTCTGGGCAGAAAGAGCACAGCTCAGAGGAGGCTGGAGAGGTATATTTTAGCAATGCTRCTTTATAAAAAATGAAGTGGCAAGAGAAAAACATAAAGCTATTTACCAAGAAGACATATAGGGGTTTAGATGAAGGGTCATGTCCCCTCAACTCTCCTTTTTCCTAAAGCAGACAGAGCTGCTGATGCTTGTCTTTGAAGAACCCAATTATTTTCTCCATTTCCCCCTTCTTCCTTCTCTGCCCTGTTCCTGATAATTGCTTCCTGCATTTTCACATGAATAGGAGTCTGTGAAGAAGTAAAAACCTTAAGACCTATCCTGCTCCTTCCTCCTCCCAAAAGAATGGAGTTTTCTGCTCTGCAGAAGAGGAAGTGAAGGAGACAAAGCAGAAGCAGAGAGCTCAAATAAGAATGTGGAGATTCCTTGAGTGATGTAGCACTCATAGGCCATTGTTAGGTCCTCACTGAGGTGTAGCTGGCTGAACAGTGCAGTGTCWAATGCCTGGATTAAAGTCTCTCCTTTGTTCTACAGAATTCAAAGGTCTCAAGCTAAGGAAAAAAACCCTACCTATATTTAATGAAAGGAAATTATTTAAATAATTCCAAGATAGAGAACCTGAAAATTAAGAATTGATTTTTATTTACTTTGTATTTTCTGAGCTATTTACCACAATAATACAACAGTAATTTTGAAGCCCCTACTTTTCCTACTTATCCTACTTTTGAATCTTTCAGGTGAGAAGCACTGTTAATGCTCTGGGCAGTGTTCTGAAGCCTTTGCTCAGTTTGATGTTTCTGCATTATTCTACTTGGTGAAAGAAAATTATTGAAAATCAAAAAATTTATTAGAAAAATACTTATTATTTAATATAGGGTTTCTTAAAGTTACTGATTGCTGTGGGGTTTRTTTAAAAATTGGATGGAAAGTAGTATGTTTCAGTGAAGGAGCCTTGTTGGATAATCAAGAAAAGGGGAAATTCTGCAAACAGCAATGTGTGCCTTTTAATTTTCTTCCATCTATGCCAYCTTTTTCGCTAACACAGATTAATCTGTCTTTCCTGGGTTCACTGCATCTCTCCCACTGATGCTGCTGCTCCTTTCCCTCGCACACCTMTGCCAGCCATCCTTCTGAGAGCACAAACCTCTGGAGACAGGTGCCTCTCCCACCACAYGGCTGGAGCAAGAGCAGGCAATGTGAGAGGCTGGGTGTGGAGCAGAGCTCCCAGCTGAGAGGCTCTCTCCATGTCAGCAGCAGGATTTGTTCTGCAGTCACCATAATTGCAGTCATCTACATTAAAACACATCTAAAAATTACAAGAAACTCTAATGGTCCTTTTTATATAAAAGGATAAATAGAGCATTTTATTAACACTTTTTGCAGCAACAAAAGTGACACAGTCCACATCTTTTTCATTAAACACAGCAAAAGCTATGGTCACGTTTTACATCACTTTGAGGCACAAAGCAAAATACTTCTTTTCTTAAGGTCAAGGTATGATTTGCATTAAAAAAAAGGAGAAAAAACAATCCTCAAGTTGTATATTGCGGTAGCAGGGTTTCCAATCACTAGCACAATACAATGAACAGACCAAGAATCCAGAATGGATTGTTACATACAATAATATTCATTTGATTGAATTAAGAAATGGATCATTGTTGTCATTTTAGAGTATTAAGAAGTGGTCTGGTGTTGCTAACTTCAGTTGGTTCAGTTTGGTTCAATCCCAACAACCCCAAGTATATACAACAAGCTAAATGTAGGTTAATATATCATCTAGAAGGTTATGCACTTCRTAATGCATTGCACTTATTGCTTGGTACACTAATGTTGCAGTCACTGTTGAGTTATGCTCCAAGGACAAGCGTGATGCTTGTTGGCTTCTTTCAACCCAACACTAGTTATTTACCACTTTGGTTTMTTGTGAGATTTTATGTTACTCATATTCTGTGTCCATTATTATTTTTATTAGGTTTGATTGAAAGACAAATACATCTTTTATTTCAGGGATTTCTAAAATAACAACATTTTCTATAATTACAGTATCTTCAATAAACATATCTATGTATACAACTGTGGCACAATGTGTAAAAATATGAAAGCTATTAAGGGAAGAATAAGGGTTAAATTATTCTCTGTTTCTTCTATTGGTTTCAAAATATCCTGCAAAACAAATGCATCCTTTTTATAGGGCTATTTGCTCATAGTAAACTTCTCTTTGGGATTTTGTAAAAGACTATATTCTTTTCTATGTTATATTGGGATATTTTTTTCTCTTTCTAAAGACACCAGTACAAATTCAGAATATACTGCAAAGAATAGAATAATAAAGCTTGTATTTTGATAAAGGGATTTTCCAGGCTGCCTGAAAAGTCAGACTAAATATTTTATATTGTTTTTATATTAGTTGATAAAAGCAGGGAAGAACATGACAATGTCTATATTTTCATGACATTCTGTAAAGGATGGAAATAAGGATTTGTGCCCAAACATTCAGTATAAAACTCCTAAATAATTCCTTTATTTATCACAGAGTAGCCTGCAGCATGTAATCACCATAAACATACAATATGCCCTATTTGTTCTTTAGGCTTGATACAATTACCAGTAAGGGAACTGGATCAATCCTCGTCAACGCCTGGGACTCAACCTTTCTTCTTCAAGAAAGCTCTTGTCCCAGACTAAACACACAACTCCTACATTGCACTGAGTAAATGTGTGTCTTTAACACAACCTCAATACAGTGTAACAAATATATAAGTGCATTTTTAATGATCAAGTAATTTTGGCTTCTAAAAAGAGCGTTAGATGTGCCAACTTGGTTGCTTAGTTGTGCTTTAATCTGTAATTATGAGTTTTAGCTCTTGTATACTGTAAAGTATCTACTTGCCTCTATAGTTTTGACCAGTAAACCCTTAAAACTCTAATGTTTATAGAACAAATATAACTTAATGAAAGTGATAACATCACAACTCATACAGATTGCACTTTGATGTATTTTTTTTACAGTAAGACCTTCCTGTTTGATATGTGTTTACATGTTTATACCACATTTTATTTCTGTGTGCAAACAATCACAATGAATTTAATCACAAACACTACAAAATATACCAAATATTTAGGTTTGTTATGAATAATCTCTTTCCTTGTAGTTGTATGAGTCTTGTACTTCCTCTTGTACAAATTCCTCTTTTTTCTCCCAGCCATTAGGCCAGCCACCATTGACCTGGGTTGTAGCACCGTAAGACTTGGTGGTACCATAATTTACATAATTCTGAGTAATGTCCCCTGTCTCCTCAGCAAGTTCATCTTCATGAATAAAGCCACATTTCTCTTCACTTGTCTGTTCAGGGTCTGCCCAGGGCTGTTTCTCTCCCGAAGCAAATATGCCATAGAAGATCACACCTCCATAGTGCACCAAAGCAGCAATCAGGAAGACATACTGCCATTCTTCACGTGTCTGTAAAGGAGAAAATAAAGCAGAAATAAGGAAGACATAGTGCCATTCTTCACATGTCTGTAAAGAAAAAACTAAGGCCGAAATGAGGAAGACATAGTGCCATTCTTCACGTGTCTGTAAAGGAGAAAATAAAGCAGAAATGAGGAAGGCATAGTGCCATTCTTCACGTGTCTGTAAAGAAAAAACTAAAGCAGAAATGAGGAAGGCATAGTGCCATTCTTCACGTGTCTGTAAAGAAGAAATTTGCCCAATCAGAGGAGCACATAGATTTACCTAACTCTTCTGAGCTGCAAGATTTAAATTAGGGATTGAGGCTGTGATAGCACAGGCAAAACATTCATGTGTCCATTTCAGAAATATTTATATCCATCTTTCTTTGAAAAATTTATCAGCCCACAAAAGCATCAACCTAATGGGCATACAGTGAAGCRTGCCTCAAATTTGCATCCCTGGATGCAAGTCCCAGACTCCAGTAAGGATATCCTGGCAAGTTGCATTATAGAAAGGTCTTTCTCGTGAAACCAGTTGTACCAAACTGGAAGATTTGAAAATGGTATTTCCATTTACCTTGTTCTTTGTCATTGCTCCAACAATAATAGGGCAAACCATTCCAGACAAGGTCCCGACTCCATTAGAAATGCCCATTAAAATGCTAGCATACCTTGGGGCAATGTCTAAGTGGTTGACATTGAATCCTGCAATAGAAAGGTCAGTGAGTGTTCACACCAAGAGCAGAGCAGTACTTCAGTTGAGAAAAGTGACGTGACATTTTTCCTTTAACATATTTGGGCTGCTTAATTGCATTTCTTTATCCCTAAAAGACTTACAAGGCTTAAATACTCCTAGAGAGACTCTGGGTTTTCATTTCCTTTTAAGAAAATATTTTAAAGGGATACCAGATTAATTTTCTCCCAAAACTGCAGTTTAAGGAAACCCCAAAACCTCCCAGCAGGGTCTGTGTGGAGTAGAGAACGCAGAAGATATTTAGGCAGGGAAAGAATTTGCATTTCACAGTCCCTTCCATGACCATTTCATGCTGTAAATAACATGYCTTTTCTTCTTCCAGTATGTAACAWRTTMTCTTCCTATTGYSCACATTTTTCTTTTTGTCACAYAGACCAGCAGAAGGGAGTTATTTTCTATTCTTCAGTGTTAAACTGGAGAAAAAACCAGTATCTATAACTGAGTTACTAATTAATTTTGAAATATATTTACTAGTTCTCTTGCATTTTCAGTAGCACAATTCTGTTGAAGATGTATGCAGTAACTATTTAAATAATCGAAAGAGACAGAATGAATTGTTCCCAAAATAAGAACTTAGATAAGTGAAAACAGAGCCCAGACCTTTGGATACAGATAGCATAATGGAAAGGGCAGGCAKTGTGATATGGTCAGCTTGGGGAAAGTGCAACACACTTCCCAAATTGTCCAAAACAAGAATGATACCTTGCAGAATGCGTGGCATTAAAGACAGATTTGATTAGAGGAGATTTTAGATGTTTGGCACGAAATGAAAGAGAGCCTGTTTGAGACATAAGGAGCCAGCATGGGAGAGGATACCAAAATCACAGTGGGAAAACAAGGGGGGGTCAGGTGACTTGTGTTGGGGAAGGGGAAAGGCAAAGGGTTGATGAATCAGCAGGAAAGGGGAATAGCTGAGCTTTAATTCGGAAAAGAAMTCCTAGTAGTTAGGCCCCAAAATAATATAATACTAACAGGCCCCAAATTAATAAAATAATACAATATTAACAAAGAAATAACCAGTATACACTGGAAAAAAAATAAAATACTCCTATTTAAACAAAATTGTGTAAATTTAAGTATCATTATGTAATACCAGTCCATTTGTCTACTATGTTTTATTTCAAGAAAAATCTGTAATGTACATTARCATCTTAATGAAAAGAAGGTCTAATTTCCTGCAATGAACATGGAAAAGATTTAATTATTTGARTAGAAATAATCTAATATAAAATCTGTAATGCCAAATGTACATTCCTTTATGATGACCATAAATAATATATAAATMAATAATATATATTTAAATATATATATATTTAAATAAATAATGACCTTYRGGAATTCCAAAATGAGTAGGATTTTTAATTACTAACCATGAATAAAARCAAAGATAGATGTTTTGTCTCCTAAGATAAAATATTTTAATGTTAATAGTAATAGAATCTTACCAGATATGGCAAATCCACTAAAGCCTACAGCAAGCACTAAGAATGAAATAGCCACTCCTTTGCTGTGTGAATATCCCACCACGAGAAGAAGAGTTGCTTCCATACCAAAACCTGGTGAAATATTAAATAAAACCAGACATTGTATTACATTCCCTCTCAAACACTGCAGGCCTTAGAATGCCATGATGTTTCATAGGAACACAAATAAAACACTATTCAGAGTGGGATACAATCAGGTATTTCTTTCATCTCTAAAAAACACATGTTCTGCCTTTCTCAAATAATACTTATTTTTACTCTTTATATGCTAATTTATGGCCACTTTCTGTCATTTGTAAGATGAAAATAAATACTTGTGATGTGGTTGGGTCGTTCCAGTCAACTCTCATGGGTAACCTGCTTGGGAGTTTTCCAGCCCTYGCCCCAGCTAATGTGGCTTTGACACCTCAGAAGTCAAGGATGAAGTCTCAGGTGCTTGTCTGGGCTCTCTAGTGCAGAGGGTGTTTAGATGAGGAGTWAAGACTGAATAAGTAGCTGAGAGTAGGCAAATTCCCCTCCAAAACCCCATCTGTTTCTTTAATAGTCTAAATGGTTTTCCAAATACCAAATAACTCTGTGGAAATGGCCAATGAGAGCACCTGTGTTTTCTTTTATTTAGTAACCACATCTGCTTTGCATAAAAAATGCAGAAAGTATTGCCTCCTGAGAACATACAACTGTGCAGTTTGTTTCTTTATTCTGCACAGAACACAATATGAACATCAAATCCCTTCAAGAAACATTTAAATAAAATAGAAAGTCTTACTTACCTCCACAGTTCATTATCTTTCTCACATTAGTCGTTGAAACAATCTGCCTGCTTCTTAAAAAGTCAGCAATTTGTCCCCCAATAGGAACAATAATTGTCATCACTAAATGTGGCACAGCAGATAAGATACCCACCTAAAATTAGAATTAGAATTAGCAAARTATAAACCATGAGAAAATTTTGATTCTTCATTTTCTGAAGCATTCAGCAGCTAATTAATTATTTCTTTTCAATGTCACACTCTGTGTTACATCTTAAAGTCTTGGGTTATGAAATGAACAAAACTAATGATCTGAAGTTTTAGGGGTTTTTTATTATTTTATTTTATTTTATTTTGTTTTATTTTATTTTATTTTGGGAAGAACAGTGAGAATTTTTAAGAACTTCTGATGCCATGACACTTGTTGTTTATTGATCGTTTTCATAGTTTATATTTAAGCTAAAGCTTTTTCCCCCTCACTTTTAGTCCCCGTGTCAGAATTTTCAGATAATTCCCAATCAAAAGTGTAAAACTGAATTTTTGCATTTYTTTCAGTGCTCAGTGCAGCTTTGCAGTAACCTCACATGCCCAGACAGATTCCCTGTGGATCATCATCACATGCACAATGGCCATTTGTCTTTGATTTCTGACCAARCTGCAAAGTGTACGTGGGCAAAAGATATATCTGATATATTTGTATGGAGTGAAAGGTAAAATATTAAATATCCACTGGTGGTATTCAAAGTGCTCTGCATACATGGCAAAACAAGAGGTAGTTCTTTTGTGATGGCTGCTCCAATAGATTAAATGTGTGTATTCATATTTACCTCCAGGTATGATCCAAACTTCACATTAATCCCATGGAGCCTCAGATCACCCTACACCTCACACTTTGCCTCTCTGTTCTCCTTTCTGAGTGAGAAATGGGGAGCAGCTCTCACCACATGAAAGGTGACAAATTTATTATACTCTCCTTCCTGGAGCCAGATGGCCCTGCTTTTCAAAAGGCACCTGGAAAAATCCATTTGTCAATGTTTTCTGGAAGCTTTGGTGGGATTGTGCAACCCCTGGAGCAYCAGGGACAGAGTGTGATGGGTCTGCTGACACCTTTCTAATACCAAGCACGATCTGGTTTTGAGCACTCACCTTGCAATGTAGCCCCAAGGAAATCATCACTAAATCTCACCCTGCCTCCACCTTTCCCTGTCCCACCCTTTGTCATGGTTGTTATTTCACTTATTGATGCTGGTCAAGGGAACAGCAACTGGGATGAGTAAGATTTAAGATGTAAATCCATGATAAAGATGTGCAACACTTTTCTTTCCTATCCTTAATAAATCCTACAATACTTAATTGTAGTAATMCTACAATACTTAATACAATACTTTTAATAAATACTACAAATACTAGCTCTGATATTTACTTAGTTAAGATAAAGGCTTCACATTCTYTTTACATACCTTGCTTATTTCAAATCCAAACACTTCCTCAAAGTAAGCAGGCTGACTAATTAGCAGCAAGTAGAAAGTCCAGCTTCTACAGAAGTTTGCAACTATTATTGCATAGACTGGCATAGATGTAAAAAATTTTCTCCATGGTGTTTTGTATTTCTGAAACACAGAAAGGGGATCCGGTTACCATGTTGGTCATAAGCAGCTCTCCATCTTTCCTTACCCTTTTCTTTAGCTGTGGTCCAACAAGCACAACTATGCACAGCACATGAATGTTACCACAAAATGCACAAATGGAGAAACTCGGTGATGCTTAATTGTATCACAAAATTCACGTACAAGTGTTTTTATCTCAGTCATATAAATAAGTACATAAACATAAAACCAAAATAATAATATCTTTAAATAATAATATCTTTAAAAGACAATGTTGCTGTATGTAAGGAAACAGTTAGATTTGACACTGATTACATGATTTCTTTCAGATTTACTGCAAACAGGAATTTCAGCATTTAAATCTTAATTGCAGTATTCTACCTTTCTATTTTTTTAATCAAGCCTCAGCTAAAACTGCTTGGTCAATATATTTTTTGTTTGTATTATTGTATTTTTAAAATAAATTGCAGAAAGAAAAAATAAAGAAAGACAGATGGACAACCCTGCTGAGTCCCAGCACCTGTCCACAAGCCCAGGCTTCCACCCATCTGTGTTGATCCAAACACAGGATCCATACCCAGATAAGTGCTTGAAAATCACCTCAGCAAGAATTCAGGCTGAATTCAGTCTACTATTGATTTGAATACTGGCTTTTCTTAAAAAAGAAAAAAACCCCAACCTATAGATAGATAGGTGCAACACCTTGTATATCTATTAAATTACATTTAAGTGAGAGGTAAGGATTAAGTAACTTAATTAATGAGAAGCCAGGCAGAAAATCTAACTTGATGGTATGGGAAGAATTTCAGCTTAAATATTTTAGAAGCAACTAAACTATTGATACAAGATAATCACTTTGAAAAGAAAATGTTTAATTAAAAAGCCACAGTAAAAAATAGAAATGGTACAGTCCAAATTAGAATTGTATGGACATCTTTCAAAGTAACTCATTTCACATCAGATTTTCAAAACCATGAGCCCTACTGAATGCAGCTGAATATCAACTGCAGGCCCTCAATAGCACCTAAAAATTTCAGCTATCAAAAAATGACTCTSTAATATTTTCAGTTGCTTATTTAATACTAAACCAAGTTTTAACTAAGTCAAAAATTGTTAATTCCTGAGTTCAATCAAGAACCAGTGTTCTGACCAAATACTAAATATAATGAGGGTCTACTGGGAATGGATGGTGTAAAAATTTAAGCAGATGAAGTGAGGTTTAAACAATTTTTTTGTTTTCCTGAGTGAGTGAGCAAACATGGCAATAGCTTCTTTAAAACTTTTCAGCAGTTACAGAAATAAGATGGTTATTAGTTAGCACAGTTGGAATGCTGAGTGGCTGGAAAATTCAGAGCTCATACATGGTTTTTAGGTCATACATAGTTCTTGAGAACTAAACCAGTACAGAACTAAGATTATGAGAGGCTTGATAATGTCTCCTGCAAAATGAGAAATAATGGGAATTGTTCTGAATCATTCCCTGCAACAATGGGAAATGTTCTTATGGATCTCAAAGCATGCTCTATTGCAACTTGCAGTTTTTCTGGCAGACAAAACATAAAATAATGATGGGCTTTTACTGGTGTTCTGGGGACCTCCAGAGACACTGAGCAGTGCTTTTCCTGCAGTTTGCTTTTAGGAAGAGGAAAACCTTCCAGAAATTACTATATAGGAAGGAAACTGACTTTTTCAGCTCAAGATATAAGAAAAGTCTAAATAAAGTTACAGTTTCAGATGTAGCTGTGCCTCTTTTTTATAATTTGAAGTAGACAAAGAGGCATAAATTCCATGAGTCATCTGCTAGAAGAACTGTGTGCAAAAGCAGAATCCACCCAGAAATCCACCAGCAGATTTAAGGTCTTCCCATCCCCCAGGAACACATTTGTTCAAATTGCTCAAAATACACTTTTCAATCTTAAGGTGAGTGTTTGATTTTTTTGTTGTTGTTGTCTTTATTTGGTTGCTGGGATGTTTATTTTTCTTACTATCTCATTGGAAACCAGTGTGTGGGTAATGTTCTTACTTCCATTGCACCTAGGAGGTTGGCACTCTCTCCAATGCTTTCTTCTATGTACCTCCTTTCTTCATCTGTGATTGTAGGATGCTTTGCAGGACTCTCATATGAAACCAAAAGCCAAAACATGTACCAGACTATACCAAAGCTCCCTTTGGAACAGAAAGAAAGACTTTAAAAAGAAATGCACAATAAAGCAGCAACCAAGGAAGAAAAATCTGTGAAGAATTACAACAAATTTAAATGGCAATTTTTGTCAGGGCTTCTTCACTGAATTCTCTCAGTAGAGATAACTCTACAAAAGAATTTGCTCCTGTGCAAAATAATACTTGTGCAAAATGCATGCAGAACWATAGCACAGTGAAGTAGTCCTTGCTTTGTTTACAGAATTATTTCACTGTAAGTGAATATTCATTGATTTTAACATCAATTGGTACAATGAAACAGCTTCCATTTCATTTCACCAAGCTGTAAATGAAGGCCCATCCAGCTTTAAGATGCTGATGTTTGATTACTGCACTAAATTTTTTACCTGCAGAATAGAAGACTGGCAACTTTTTCAACATAGCAATGCACTTCCTGAGTAGTTTATTAAATTTCTATAATGCTTCCACTTAATTCACATAAATGCAGAATGAATTCCCTTGGGGCATTCTTTTCTGTCAGTGCAGGTTAACATAACTGGTGTGGATAAAGTTATGTAGGTCTTCAGATAAAAATCAGGACAACTTATTCAGGGCAGGTACTCTAAATCTGCAGTTTTATCAGTGTGGGAGATTTTAATGTGAGCAGAGATACTATAGGTCTGCCCAGAAGTTTGCACTGCTTGTGCTAAAAGTAATGGAGCTTTCAAGGTGAGGTAGCTTCTCTTATTTTATTATCTTGCTTTCTTACAGACTCTTCTCTTTAAATTCTGTTCTCTCATTGCTCTTTTCTCTAGACTGTATTTTTAGATTAAAAGTCCCACTTCTCTGGGGTTTTTTGTCCTCTTAACAGTAGCTGTTACATTTTTAGAAAGGGTAGAGGAAGGTGCTACAGTCCTGGAGTGAGAGGAGCAGAAATGCATACCATACACATAGAACACAGAAGACCACCCAGTATATTGCACTAGAATCCCAGCTAAAGGCATTGCAATCACAGCTCCTGCATAGGAACCTACAAAACAAGACATGTGGGTGAGCAGGGGGGAAAAAACCAGTTTCAACACACWCATGCATTAGAGATGGAGGGGAGACAGAAGTACAAAGTTACTCACCACAAAAGGAAGTGGTTGCTAACCTACTCCTCTCTAATGGGGGGGCCCACTTGCTCCAAATGCCGTGGCAGGCAGGGTAGGTGACCCCCTGGGGAATGGGGGGCCACAGGTTAGCTAAAGCTGGTCAGGCACTCACTTAATTGTCTTTGCATGAGCTTTTGTCTCTAATTGCTATAAACAAGAGGTTGAGAATGCTTTGCACCTTTACAGCAAAATCTGAGCACAGCCACAGAAAAACATCAATAACTATTTAGGCTGGGGTTTGTGTATCACTTCAATTGGTTACACAGACCATATGAAACAAATATAAAACATGTTTCCTTTTCAAATCATTACAGAGACAGTATTAAACAAATATAAAACATGCTCTCCCCCTTCCAGGAAAGAATTCCAAATCGTTAAAGAGCATTAGTGCACAAGAACCAGAGGCAAAGGAAGGATGACAACACAGATTCTCTGAAGTCTTTCTAACACAGGACCCATTTATTCAGCCCTTATATTTTTTTACCTAACATTTAAAGCAAAATTTAGGAAATACTGATTAAAGTGACACTGCTCTAAAACTAGAAAATAAGATCTAYAACTGTATAGAAATATACTCTTAAGAGAAGTTTTTTCACTCTKTCTTTAATGAACCTACTTGAGCATATAAAGTAAGTATTTGCATGATATTATTTGAGTTGATTTTAAACCGGCTACCTTTTAAGCCTCTTTTCAAAACCAGCCTTTAACTTAGCAATAGAAAAATTGAACATGCTGWGTTGAAATTTTAAAAGATGTTATATGGAATGTACAGTAATTCCTGATTAAGATGTCCAAATGTACACAAATTTGTGATTATTTAT
>JACDOX010000222.1:830986-851180 GCA_014549065.1 Cardinalis cardinalis | reverse complement strand
CATGGTCAGGACTTAAGATATAACCTTAGGTTTTTGTTAAATATTTGTWAAATTTAGCAATATTTGTTAAATTGTTTATTCTGTGGTGCTGACCCACAAGTCACTGTTGAGAATTACACCAGTCTAAGCCTTGTCCAGTATAGTAGTGCAGTGAAACATCAGTGCTAAATGCATATCTCACTGGCTTCTCATTTTGCCACGACATTTTATAGCTGAAGGAAAATCAAATAGCAATAATTCATACATTGAAATCCTTTACACTCCAGATCAGTAATAAACTTCAAAGCATTTCTATCTTCCTTGCAGAGCTCCAGTTGCTAGTTAAAGGCTAACAAACACCATGACAGTCACCAGTTTTAGTTTTCCATACCTCCACAAGGCCCTGCAGGATCCTCACGAAGATGACACATCCATAGTGCACCCTGGCTGCAGATGGGATCAGCATGTTCAGGGAGGATGTCAGCAGTATGGCAGCACCAAACACCCTGCAAAGGCAGCACAAAGGGGAGAG
The DNA here is from genome assembly GCA_014549065.1 of Cardinalis cardinalis. Lineage (NCBI taxonomy): Eukaryota > Metazoa > Chordata > Aves > Passeriformes > Cardinalidae > Cardinalis > Cardinalis cardinalis. Next base: position 850,669 of record JACDOX010000222.1, on the reverse strand, counting down.
TAAGTGATTCCAGTGCTCTCCCAGCTGATTTGTTCTACATGCATATGCTCATGTATCAGTGTAGGTGTTCCCTACATGTGTTCTTCATATGKGGAGTGTACTGACTGCACTGGAAGTGTCAGCTTCCATCTATGTAATAATCTGTCTGTAAGACCCAGACCAAACATGGATGTGTTCATCTACTTAGCATCATTTCCTAAGGAAATATATCTTATGCWATCACAGGTATAGATATTATACTGTTCTTTATATGGGGAATATACTGACTTCACTGGAAAAGTGTCTGCTTCCATCTAATGTAATAATCTGTCTGTAAGACCCAGACCAAACATGGATGTSTTYATCTWYTTAGCATCATTTCCTAAGGAAATATATCTTATGCAATCACAGGTATAGATATTAATTTCCCCATAAACACCCACTTTAATTTTCACACTAATTTTAACCAAATCTGATTGAATTCCATTTCCATTGAATCCAATTTCCACCCTCTGGAAACAAAGTTAGAATTTGTCTCCAAAGGGTGTGCTAAAACAGATGGTCAGTAAAAGAGTTTCTCATGTGCTTTCATTGTAAGAAAGTGACACCATACACTTACTCCTTGTAAAGCAGAAGAGAATTCACTTTCATACAGACCAAAAGCATGGGGAAGAATTCTAGAGCTGGGATTTTCTTAGACAAAAGGGATAATCAATCTGGAAACATATATCTGTAGAWACCAGATAACTCTTACTGCTGTTTTTTCAGAGGCTACTCACTGAAAATTTCTCATTTTGATTCCACAGCACCCTAATTTGAAATAAAGCACCTTACAAAGTCTAAATAAATGCATGAGGTGGTGATTCATTTTCAATTCCACTGATTTGATTGAATTTCTATTTGATTCCATTAATATTCTCCTCTTGTAGGAGAAAACCATTTCCCCAGCATTACTGTGCCTTTTTTTTTTTTGTCTAAAGCTGCATAATGCAAATATAAATCTGATGACATATGACATCACAGTATCTGATGTGGAACTGATTTGACAGAAACCTTTGACCTCCACTTGTGTTCTTCAGAAACTGGTACAGTGCCACAAGTCACTGAGAMACAGACCTTGGGCTAAAGATGCATGATGAAAATCCTCCTCAAAGACACAATATTCCACATTCTGTCTGCAGCATCACAGTCTGAAGCAAATCTTCAAATAGCAAGCTGGGCACATGCCACTTTTGTTTGACCCATATTAAAGGGCATGGTGAGGAATCTTTAGGGCTAAAGAGCCCTAAATCTCCTCATTGAGCTCCCTTTGGTCTCTGTCTCAAGTTAAACAACATTTACCTGTGTGTACAGCRTATTTCTGGCTCTGCTTCTCACCATGTTCAATGCATTTCCTGGGACTGACTGGGCACCTGATTGTCTTGCACTGTGAGGACTATTTTGTCCTAAATTATTTTCTACACTTGATTTCTTAATGTGTAAGTTTCTACTCCAAAACTACATGCACTTCATTTCCTTACAATTTAACATCTCCTCATGTTCACACAAACTCCAGTGGTGTCTTGGCCTGGTAAAATCATGTGAAGATAGAATATTAAAAAATATAGAATAGATAGAATATTAAAAAATATCTCCACAAGGATGAGATTTACAGAATTGTTGCAGTAGGTAATGTTTCTTCAAGGAAACTCCCTCAAGTTTTTTAACCCTGTATCTGAAATCAGCTTCTACTCGCACCCAGCTGAAAGCTGATTTTCCCAGAACTACCTCTGTCCTCATGTTTACTGAAGAGAAGACCTTTCCTTGAGTCTGGTCCTTCTCAAGACAAGGAAAATGTAACTGAAGGAATGRTCAGAGATATGCTTCTTCCAGACTGAAACCTGGCCTGCATTTAGGCACACRAGCAGGGGTGAATGTTCAGTTACACCAGGGTGTAGATGATGAAATAATTCTGCAGCATCACTTGTGAGCCAATTCTCGTCCTGAACTATGCTTTATAAGAATGATTTCCTCTCTYTCCCCAAAAATCTMAGGATTTAATAGTAGAATAAGTCAAATTATGATTCTTGCAAGAAATGGCTTTTTGATGCTTTTTGTGAGTCCCTATTAAAAGTGATGTCGTGCATGGCTATTTTAGTGAGTCCATTTCTTCTRTAATTCTTAATCAAGAGCAAATAAATCTTCTTATATTTGCTTTGTATCTCTCAGCACACAATCATAAATATCATAAGCATTTCTCCTTAAGACCCCTTAATCTTCTTAGGTTTATTTCCATAAATACTAAATTCTACCWAACAAAACACAGTGCTGTTTTTTGTAAAACCTTACTGGTTTATTGCTTTAAATATCTCACTTAGCAATACTTAGTATTATTTAGATCAAATAAAACTTACTTTGAGCTACAGTCAATCAAAATCTATTTGAATGCAGCTCACATTTGAATATATTTCGTTGGGAAATGGAACATTCTGATTGTTCCTAGGGCATTTCTGAACTATTTTGCTGACTCACACATCAAACCCTCAAATTGTGCAATCCTTTTTTATTTTTTTTTGCCTACATTTTTTTCTGTCTATTAAGCCAGTGATTTTATGATCCTTTATGTTTCATTTCTGCACCTTGCTGAATATTTCTTACAACGCTAACTCCAGCAATGGGTTAGAAAGTTTAGATTTCTTGTGTTGCCATGGCAAATTAAATGTGTGTGTGGTTCCACTGTTGTTTCCAGCTCGTTTAGGAGCGTTTGTTCCTCTCCACACCCCACTGCATTTTTGTACAAGCTGTACATTTTTGTGCAATTCTGTACAATTCTGTACAAGTGCCACTTTGCTCTCTTGGTGTTCTGGTGTCACACTGAGTGAAGAGCTGTGGCCCTTGTTGGACACACATCTTCAGAGCTGCTGTGCCCTTGGTACCTCTCTCCAGGTGTGTTTGCTCAGCTGGGCTCTGGGGTCCCTGGGCTGAGCTCAGCCTTGGAAATCCAGGTGGCTGCRCTTTCATTCTGAGGTAGCCTTGAAAATCCTTTTCATTCTGGGCACACTCCAAACCCCACAAAAGGTTTTAATGCCATGGCACAAAGTAAAACCTTTAGCAGGTTGAAGGKAAACCCTGGGAAAAGGGAGTTACAGCACAGAGACAGAGCAGGTGAGACCCACGGCACTGCCATGAYCCTTGGCCCTTGCATTAGGATGGAATTAAAATGTCATGACATGTCTTCAGCAGCCCCCAGCCTTGCAAAAAATTCCTTCCTGACTCAAAATCAGCAACTGTGCAACTACATCTGGAAGGAAATAAACACATACAGAAGARGACAATAAATACAGTAGCAGTGTGTCAAGGAGAGGGGAAAAACCACAGTAAATTCTGGCCCTCATAAGTGACCAGAAGCAGTCCTGAAACAAAAAATTATACTTTATTTATCTATTTGTACTTATTTTACTTAATATTTATATTAATTTCTATTTCTATTTCTGTGTAGAGTAGAAGTATTTCTACTCTGAGACTGAGCAGACTCAGTCCCAAAAATCAGAATCTAACATTGATTGTCAGTGTTTTGACTCTGGCCTCAAAGGTCATGAGCTGTGACTTAATCCTTCTGCAATATAAGGAGGAGTAACAGCAAAATCATATTTGAATGTGAGACATTTGGGATGGGAGAAGAGAAAGAAAATTACTTTGACAGCTCAGGAGAAGTGCTTAGAATGGAATGAGGTTGCACGGGGAATTAATCCGTTTGGGTTCCAAGCCAATTGKCTCGTTTTTCTCTTTTAAACAAAAGAAAAACAAGGGTATTTACAGATTTCTAAYCTCTGCATCTGTGCAGCAGCACTATTGTCATCCACCTTTGTCAGGAAATTCACATCCCATGGGCATTCTGCAGTGTTACAGATATTCTGCAGTGCTTTACGGATATTGTTACGCAGCTGGAAGCAGAGTCAGCTCCAGAAGGGCGCTGGGCACAGAGCACAGACAGATGGATGGCATATCCAGTTACACACAGCATGGCTGATAGTGAGGAGTCCTCATTAGAGCCATCCTTTTACCCCAGGGACTGGGAATGAAAATTGCTGCAAAGGATTCATGAAACAGAAAACTAAAGGTCCTTTTAGGTGTGTATGTGGTGGAATCATTTCCTCATCTGAGCCTTCTGTATTTTTATTTATGTCAATTTTTAATATATTTTATAAATTCCACAGTTATTGATGTCTCTAATCTCTGGATAATAACAAAACACTGAAGATCAATGTTAGATTCTGATTTTTGGGACTGAGTCCACTCAGTCTAGAAATAGAAATAGAATGAGTCTTTTCTAAAGCATATGAAGTACCTTAACTAAATTTGTCCTTTAAAAAAGATTGAAAAGTAACTCTGTATATTTAAAACGAATTTTTAAACCTTTATTTAAACAAGAAAATGCTGTAGTTTTAAGATGTGTAAATATATGCTCTATCAGTGAATTATTAACATAATTTCATTAAAATTCAAAATAATTAAAGAACAGTAAGTCTCGGTCACTTACAACTACAAAACACCATTGCATGTACTTAAACAGATTTGCATTGAAAAGTACAAAAGTATAGAAAGTATTCAATGGCTTCCATAGAAAATTAGTTCAGGACTGTAACGGAATCATTTTTCCCTCCAAAGTGCCACTGATCATCATTTCATGGAACATCTATCTGCTGAATAGGAAAGTTTGATTTTTTGTTAGTTTTCTAGGGAATCATAGGGTGTGGGTGGGTGTGTGGGGATGTGTGTGAAAGCATTTTRCACCACTACAATAAATTAAATTCAAAATATTATAAATTGGTCTATTCTGACTGTAAACAGGAACCTATGGAAAATGTAACCCATGGTCATTTCTGAAAAACYTCTGATTTGACAATTTCACATGGATATTGATCATATTCTAGAGGACATTATTTTCATTGGATGAAGTATGTGTATTGATCAAATACTTGATTTGTAAACAGTGATAAAACATTTCCCTAGTCATAGTTACAAATTTATTAGGTAAATTTGTTAGGTAAACAAGGTGGAAAATAAAGAGGGTTGAAAACACAAGCTTTCTTCTGAAGTTTTCCCAACCTAGTTTAAAGATTAGATGAAAAAAACCTGCCATTATAAAATAAATGAAATCTATTTGGATTCAAGCTGGTGAGTTGGTTTGCCATTTTCCTTACAGAAATCACATGAAATATGTTGAAAGACTTATTTTATGAAAGAGATATWAAAACTTAAGCTGRGYTTTGACTCTCCTTTGCTGTTCTTTCTTGAGCAGTGCTTGTTTGGGAGAGTCCTTGTGCAGCAGCAGCTCTGAGCAGCAGAATATGTATCACATAATGTGACTTTTTAGACTATTCTGTCAGCTCAAGCTTTCTAAAATGTATTCTTGTATTTGACTCTGCCTRCTGTCTTTCATCTGTGGCACACCTGCTCCTGCAAAGGGCAGCAACACAACATAGACGTGGTTATGTTGTATTTTCATACAATCCAAATAATATTTGTCTGAGAGGAACTGCAAGGCTCAATGCTGTATTAAATGCTTCGTTTTTTCCAGTAAAACACAAAGTCTAGAAAGAAGCAAGACAGGATCCAACTGGAATGTCTGTGGGCTTACAGCAGCTTTTCAGAATCTTCTCCTCTGTAAATGTTGCTGGCAATAACTGTTTGTGATCAAGTCCTTAACTTAGATTTTTCTTTRAATATATAGAAATTTCAGGGCTTAACTGACACATTTCCCTCCTTACAAAGCATGTTTCTACCTGTATCAGGTGGGATGAGGGCCTTCTAAGGCTTTGATACAGAACATGTGCATTTTGATGACCTGAATTTGCTGTGGTTTGATCTGCCAGGTTGGAAGATGAAAAAATCCCCAAATAYTTGTGAGACTTTTAGCAAAACAGAGGATGCAAGGGGCTGCATCAAGCACTGATGTGGAATGCCATGCAAGGATTAAATCCATGTGTATCAGCAAGCCAGAAGAATTCCTTTACATTTCTGCCTTCTTCAAACCCCACTGATGCCACTGACTCACACCAAGCCCACAAACAGTGTTCAGGCTGTGCCTTCCATGGCCTGGTCACAGAGCTGGGTTTTGATATGTCAATGTGTATTTTAGAAAAACTTGGGCACTGTTGGATGACAGCATCATTGGAATGGATGCTAAATGTAAAAGAACCCTGGGTCATTAAATTCAAATTGTTGTTCTTACCAGCAATTACATTATCCTTTCATAAACAGATCATKTTCCATCTGAGAAGTTACAAGCATTTGGCCCACTTAGTAGTTTTTCTTTTTCAACTTTTATTTCATATATTCAGTATACATCTTCTATATATAGAATACATATAGATATATAYATTCTTATATATATAGAAGATAYATATATATGAGACATATATGTAGTATATGTCTTCTACCCATGYTGTTTTATTTTAATGGTTTTAATCTCTTCAGTTTCCACAACCTCAATCCTGTTTTCTTCCTTTTGCATCACTAAGCAAATCAGATCCTCTAGACCTTGTCTTGCTTTTTTTCTTCATTCATGTGCTCACTCTACTAATCCTCCCTTTCCTGTCTGAATTCAGCTGGGGAATCTCTCAACCTGTGGTTTTGTTTTACAACTCATTATATCTATATATGTCTAGATAAAGCTCTGACTCATTCCTTCTAGCTCATTAGCTTTGGGACAGCTTGCTCTTTAAATATGTAATCTGCTCAATAATGTTTCAAACCAGGGCTGTCTCATTCAAATCACCTTACCAACATCCTGTGGTTCAACTGTCTCTGCTGATTTAGAGGTATAGAACACATTTACCACAGCAATCATCTGTAGGTTTAATTTTAAAATGTTTTCTGGAGTAGTTTGGGAGGATAACTACTATGTGCTGGACTCAAAAGCTGGACATCTGTACTGCTTTTTGGGGTGTTTTCTGATTTATGGGGCACAGGTTACAGCTGATTGTATCAGCACTGCTCAGAGCAAAGGCAGATTCCTTCAGAGCACAATGTGTTTTTATACAAACAACCTAAATAACATTTTCTTGCATCAAACCTGGTGTACAGATTGTTTTGGACTGAAGTAACAAAGCAAATAGAGGTGATTAAGGATACCTGATGCACAGAGTGAATGCAATTAATGCTCAGAAACATCCCTGGGTTTTGTTTCAGAGACAGTTTTTTCAAATTTATTTATTTATTTATTTATTTATTTATTGTTGCTGTTGTTTGGTTGGTTTTTTTATTTATTAGATACCACTTTTAATGCAGTAAGGATTTATAGAAACTCAGGACTAAAAGAGAGCTGAGGGCAAAGTTATTTGACAGCATTGACATATCTGGATTATATAATCCTAATAAATAAGAAATTTCTTTATCAGCTGGTTCTGAAAGGGGTGTCCTGACATGGGGGTTGGAATTGGGTGATCTTTAAGGCCTYTTCCAACCCAAACCATTCTAGGATTTTCTGAAAGGATCTGGTGTCATTTTATGAAAACTGTGTAGTGGATTTTATACAGATGAGGATTTCAAAGGATTTTCATCAATGGAGGATGGAATGTAAAAAATAAGCTCAAATTTCAAGCATAACCCTACTGCTGTTGTTATATCTCAACAAGAAGGGCTAAATTCGGAAAACTTTAGATTTAGTCCTGAAAAAATTAGTGAAGGATAAATTTCTTTCTCTGCATTTTATGTCTTGAGGATTCCTCCCCTTCTGTATTTAATTAGTTCCAAAATTCCACATTTGTCAATGCAGTGTTATACAGCTGCTTCTGAGCACCAGAGAAAATGACAGTGACATTTTCTGTGACAGTCCTGCAGGAGGTGCCTTGAAAGCTAAAACTTCAGCACCACWAATGATGGTTTACCTGCTTCCAGTGTAGGTAAACATAAACTGTGCTCTTACTGACTGTGGAAAGATTATTTTTGCTTGATAATAGTGTGATTTTTTTTTCTTTTTTTTTTTCTTCAGCTGTTCCATATGTATTTTCTGCTGTTCTTCGTATTCATCTCCTTGGCTGCAAACTGTGAGTAAGCCACTCATTTGGAAGACTCACACTACCTGTACTGATTTTTTAAAAAATTATATACCTCTCATCTCACCTGTTCATTTCCTTTGTAACCTAAATACTCCTGATAATACTTGTCTTAGTCTAGCTGTCTTTTCCAGTCTGTAATCACCCTGATAACCCTGTGGTAATCACATATCCTCYGAACAGAGAGAGACATARCTGTCCCAGGATTTTCCTCAAAGCTGTGAGAAGGCTCAGAGAAAGAATTTGAAAACAATTATTATCTCTCTTTCTGTAACTGCTGTTTATAGATAYGATTTTTGGTGGTGTTCACAGGGGTCCCAGGMCGAGGGAAGAGATGAGAATCTTGACTCCATGTTTCAGAAGGCTGATTTATTATTTTATGATTTATATTATATTAAAAGGAAATTATATGTTAAAACTATACWAAGGAAAGAGAAAGGAGACATCAGAAGGCTAGCAAAGAAAGGAATGGAATGATAATAAAATCTTGTGACTGACCAGMGTCCCAACACAGCTGGACTGTGATTGGTCATCAAGTAGAGACAACCACATGGACCAATGGAAGATGCACCTSTTGCATTSCACAGCAGCAGATCATTATTGGTTTTCTTTTCCTCTGAGGCTTCTCAGGAGAAAAAATCCTGGCAAGAGGATTCTTCATAAAATATGTCTGTGACATGGTTCTCCAGAGTGTGCTATCCATAGCTCACCAATGGTGTGAGAGAAGATTCCTAAAGGCCAATCAGGTCTTAGGTCCACCATTGTTTCTATCAGAACTGCAGATTTCTAATAATAAAGTGCCTTTTCATGCCTCCTGATGATGGAGTCTCTGTGTCACTTTTGGCTGTCCTRATATCCTTTTGGTGATAATAACCCTGCTTTTGTTAACTTTTACTTCTGTTTATGTATTTCAAATTAACTAAGTAGAACTGAAGCCATCATGGGGAGACACTGTTTAGCTGTTCTGTGGCACATACAGTCATTCTGACTAGCACAGGCTCTTTCCCAATGACTCTGTTGACCCATCTCCTGTAAACATCTCCCTGGGAAATGCTCACCCTGACAATTTAYGTTTCCCTAAATGATAGACAGAATTCTGAATTGGGCTTTTAATTTGCACAAAACAGCACAGGGATAACAAAACTGGGATTGTGCCATGAAGATTGGAGTGGTAGATGAACTCAGACACCCAAAAAAACAGAGAGAATAATCTACCTTTGCCATTAGAGATGAGCACTTCTTCCCAAGCAGCAGTCCTAGGCTGAACATGCTTCATAGGAGAATTGCTTAAAGTTGAATTTCTTTAAAAACAGTCTGTGGCCAGAAGCCATAGTACAACAGCTTTATTTGGCTTTCTTATATCAAGATAAAGCAGGTTATTTTCATTCCTGTGTGTCTATGGGAGGAGGGGGWTGTGTCCCTGTGCTCCTCACACTAAATCCTATTTCGAGCCCTTCATGARGCATTAATATGTAAGAGCCGACCTCCCGCCATCTAATCCAGTTTAATAAGGCCTTGGATACATTATTAATTTTTGTCACACATCTGAGGCCCCCTTTTATCAAGCAAAACCCCCACCTAAATCCCTTGTTGCATCATTAAATTGTGAAAACAGCTTCATCACTCATGACAGAGAAATGGAAAGGCCCTGAACCATATGGCAGAGGGAGCAGCAGCASCAGCACCAGTTTGCCCAGTGCCCTTCTTGGAAAGACTGGGACTCAAAGGAGTCTGCAGTGCAGCAGGGTGACAGAATCATCTTGGGGTTTTTTTGTGCAATGTTGGCTTCCTTGCCKGGGAGCAGATGAGCCCCAGAGCAGTGCCAGGGTCAGAGACCAGCTCAGCCTGCAGGATTTGGGGCTGGATGGGAGAGGTGGGGTTGGCAAGGGCAGCTCTGGGGGGTTCCCCCACAATGCAAGGTCAGCTCAAGTCCTCAGGAGTTCAGAAGCTGGCACTTGTTTAATCAGCCACTAATCCCCTGCTGGTGCTGTGAATTAATCATTGTTTGCAAATCAGAAAACACACAACATGCCTGCCTGCTAAAAGAATGGAACAATTTCTCTYTTTAAAACAGGGAAACGTAAAGATGTGGGCTTCTGGACATCTTTCTACTTGCATTTCTAAACCAATACTTTACCTTAAATGCTTGTGCTTGTTATAACTAAGGCAGAGTTGGAGAGATTCTGGTTTCACTGACATGCTAATGACAGTTTCAGTGAAAATCTGTGGGACTCTGAGACAAGATGCACTGACAGTGGTCTGAAATATCATCCATTTTATTCACACAAATAATCCTATCAGATTGCTTGCTGGGAAGGAGGATTTAGGTTTAATAACAAGAAGAATGGCACTTGAGAAACAAAGATTAATTTGAAGTGAAATGTTAATTTGCATAATTTCATTCAGATTAGAAAGACAATGATTTAGAGTTCAGCAAAGATGAGAGAAAATTACATTGTGGAGAAATGCAGGATAGTCATGTACTTACAATTTTTAATGGGGATACTGCCAGGATTTGAGCTTTGACAAATAGGAAATATATGTCATTACCACAGGTGATTTTAATTTTTGAAAAATTGGCATTTTATTCTGCCCTTTGTGTCTCTTTGTGTCAGAAGGTCCTAATGCTTGAGTATACACATRAGCTAAAATCCTTACTCAGCTACATTTTATAAAAACCAGCCTGTGATTATTGCAGATTTACTTTTGAAAAAATGCTTGGCACATACAGTCAAAACTGGTATTTCTATTTTAAATATGTAACTGCATTGGGAATTGACTCTCTATTGCATAATMTAACAATGCCCCATTAATTTCAAAGAATTTTTCCTGATTTACAGCAAATCTTTAAACAGTCCACTYAGGAAATCAGTGAGGAAATACTGCCACAGCACTTTAGTACTGCTTCTGGTAGGGCAAGGGGTTTGTTATAGATTTCCAACATAGGGGATATTTAAAGGGTGTCTCAGAAGATTAAAATACAATGATAGTCAAATTATCTTGAGATGAGGTGATAAAACTGAGTGCAGTTTCACACCTTCCCATATGTGTRTGACAGCACAGCAGATAATTAATTCACAGACAGCTGCAATAGCATGAATGTGAAATAGGGAGTATTAATTTCAATTTATTAGATTTCTAGATTATAAACATGTGCTTACTTATGGGACCACATAGCCTAAAATTCACTATAGCAACAGCTCTTAACACTTGTTTATCCTTTGTATTTTGCTTATTTATCCCACTACTGCAAACATTTCACAATAGCTAAAACATAATTTCCATTATAGGAATTTAAAACCCAATGAGAAAGACTMCAGCATAATTTCTCTGGTTGGGCCAGTGGTGGGTAGCCATTATTGTTACTATCTAAGCTTTTTTTTCATTTGTATGGCTGTCAATTGCGGATTCTTGCCATCTCTTTCCAGAGGACTAAAGCATACATTTACACCAAGAATTCCTGCAGTGGAATTATTATGCTTACTTACAGTCAGATTACCTCCTCGTAATCTTTTTATAGACATGTATCCTGACTACATAGTTCTTGCTGTTTATTTCACTAGGCATCTCTTCATACTGTCATTTTTGAAGCAATTGAAGATCTCTAAAGYAATCTCTAATTTTTCAACACCCATACTACTACTGTATACTGTTTCTACTGTACATCTGTCTAAGAGCTATTTATCTTGTGGAGACCATTTTTTGCTTTAGCCACACTCTCTCCTTCCTCTCAGTCTCAAGCACACACGAGCCATTTTTGAATCAATTAAAGATCTCTAAAGCAATCTCTAATTTCTCAACACCCATACTGATGTGAATGTGTCCAAATTGCCCACAAAAAATCCAAGGTCAACGTCATTGACTTAAATACACTCATTGCACTAATTAAAGAAAAATAAGCATCCTGGGATGACACTGATTGCTTTAGTAGAGTGTCATGCTGGAAGCTTGTGATGTGTTTCTAGTCCCACATGGCTCAAGATCTCGCTCCTTTTCAGAGGGCTCCTTCCCTCTCTGATGTTACCTTGCCCTCAAGTGTCATCTACTGAACAGAATTCAGTCAGCCTAAGGTTTAATATATCATCTGATCAACTGGATCCTTTGGTACCCACAAATTTATCAGCACTTCTGCATATTCCCCAAATGATGAAATGTGAAGACCACAGCAATTATCAGCAGTATCATAATGGWGTCTGAATCTTTGAGAGGTTCATAAACTCTAGACAGATAATCATCAGTCCCCAACGTGAAAAACATCCCTAGTCCAGTCACAACCACTWACTTGGCTGTGGAAAACACAAGAAGAAGAGAAGGTTTTTCATCRCACCACGAGGGGTGATGAACCTGGGCTCCCCACAGGATACATGGGCAGTGAGATGCCCGGGAATGATGAAACACACCTGAGTCATGGAGTGCTTCCACAGCAGTAACCCCTAGCTGGATAAAACACAYCTACCTCCACTGGAGTAGTCCTCAGTTATTGTCATAAACGTAAATGTTTGTGAAGAAGAGAAAAATCTGATTCGAWATGACAACCTGTGTGCTTCTACCACTGACTTCTCCTGGCCGTGTCCCTGCCATTGTCTAGCAAATCTCTGTAGTTGCATCACTTTGCATCTGAACGGGTTCAAATGGCTTTTCTGGTGTTGTTTGGGTGAATGAGGACAGCTTTTGATTCTCTGGGTCAGGTTCTGCAGCCTTTACTCGACCAGAACTCCAGTTAATCCTGAGTAGTTACAGACTGTGTAAAGACGCAAAAATGATTAAAGGAGGAAGAAAAGGTAAATAACCCTTTAAATGGCTGTTAATGGCTATTTGAGAAAGTCTTTCAGATTTCTGAACCATTATCTTGCAAACAGAAAAACAATGGACACCCTAGTTTAAAGATTACGTGTTTTGATGGATTTTGTTTTTAAGGGTAGGGTATTGGCGTTTCCTCAGTTACAGAGCATCTCTCTGYTTGTAAACACTCGTCTCTACTGTAGATCTGTCTAAAAGCTATTTATTTCTTTATTTAGGAGACCATTTTTTGCTYTAGCCACACTCTCTCCTTCCTCCCAGTCTCAGGCGCACACAAGCAGGATGGTTTGCATCCTGTTCATCAGGCTTGAGCCTCTCTGCCCGCGCAGCCTGCCTCTCATGCTGCCCACTCCTGAGAAGAGTTAAAGCTACACACGGCTGAGTTCAGCATCCATTTGCGCTTGGTGCCGTGCTGGTTTGAAGAGTGGCACTAGGACCTCTGCTGCCTCTGCAAACGATGMGCCTGTGGCATTAAGCAGGGATGTGAAAGCCTCATGTGTCTCGAATACTCAGTGGATCTAATTAACAGGTAGAATCGCACCCTGGGTGCTTGAAAAAATGCCAGACACCATAGAAACGAGTCCTTAAGTCCCCGGACCATCTGCACTTTCTTTTCATTGTGGAAGTCTCATTTAASCATGTTTTTCGACCATTCTAAATTCATTTATGCTTTAATGAAAAATTCCCGCTGACGGTTTTCCTTTTCATTAAAACAAAAATCATGAAATTCTTTAATTCAGACACAGGGAAAAAAAAAACCAACMAACCAAACTCTTAAGCTTTGATGAAATAATGAATCTTTGAATCTGCCCCTGAATACGTGTTGTTTGAATATCGTTGCCACCACCTCCTTAAGTGACCGTCTAAAGGAAAAGGGAACCAACACGAGATGTCCCCCGCAAACCCGGGGGGCTGCTGGCAGGAACACCGAGCAATACTGACGAAATGTGGAGCATCACACCATCCCAGCGGAGCTCCCGGACCGCAGGCAGGCTGTCCTTCCCTCCCTGAGCGGGGTTGGCTTTGGGATGCTGGGGAGCCCCGGCTGTGCGGGGTTAAGTTTGGGGCGCAGCCCCCTTGGGCACGATTTAGCTGCTGTTACCTGTTCGCTGCCAGCCGGGATGAGATGTACCCTCCGGGGATCTGCGTGATGATGTAWCCCCAGAAAAAAGAGCCGTGGATCATGCCCACCGTTTCGGGATCCCAGTTAAACTTCGCTTTCTTCCAAGGCGAGGCAGCGGGGGCAGAAGGAGAGAAAGACAAGAGGAAGCTGTGATTGTGCCCCTCGGGAGCCTGCACCCGCAGCGCCGCCAGCCGAGGGGTCCCAGCCGCCCACGGCAAACGCCAGGTCAGCAAACCAACCCGGGACAGCGACGGGAGCAGCGCTGCCCGTGGGGCTCCGGGGACGCCGTGAGCCCGGAGCCGCCGGCCGAGGCACGGCTGGGCACGGCTGGGCACGGATGGGCACGGCTGGGCACGGCTGGGCACGGATGGGCACGGATGGGCAGCGCTGGCACAGCCCGCACTCACCTCCTGCCAGCCCTGACGGGGATTTGGGTGTTTGAGACTCATCGGCGTTTGCCGCACCTTTCTCACCCCTTTTTAACTCGCTTTGAACCGGCTCTCATCACTCAGCGCCTTTTGCCAAAGCCAATTCGCCCCGGTGTTTTCCAACATTTCTGCTGAACCTCCCCKCCTCCTTTACGAGGAGATGCACCCGCTAACAGCCCCTTATTCGATGCCCTCCTTCTCCCATCCCCTACGTTTATTTTAGGAGGTATCTGCGTTTTTCAAGGCTGTGTGGGAAAGGCACTGCGGGGGGCGAATTGTCCGCACAGTAACAGCACAAACTGGGGCTAGGAACTGAAATGGAAAAGCAGAAATAATCGGTAGAAATTGTTTCTGCGTCAGGAACGGGATTTCCGTCCTTGGAGGGGCACGGCGGGGACCGGGGAGCACCGGGCTCGGGCGGGGAAATGCCGCGGAGCCACCCAGAGCCCGTGCCCACCTGCGCCCAGGTGTTTGACTGCGAGTTGTACTGGGGAGGACGTGGGATGTGCGAGGGAAAAATCCCCACCTCTTTTATAATTTTTCCTCCTCGGTGTATGGTGCTGTTATTGACCATATCCACGATGGCCACTCCCAAGTTACAGCGGATCCCGAAGGAAATGCAGAATCCCAGTCCGCTCATGATGGCAATGATGTACCTCCGGGGCAGCCCGAAGCACGTACAGTCGCACAGCGGGGCTTTCTTCTCGGGCACTTCCATGGGCTTCCCATCTTCCGTCAGCTCGATGGTGTCCCCGGGCTTCTGCCTCTTCTCTAGGACTCTGCCCGACACAAGAAGGGAAAGTCAAGGCCCGGCCGCCTGAAGGCACAACGATTTCGGGGAGCTGGAAGCTTAAAATTCACCGTTCCCCTCGCTCCTCTGGCTTGGAGATTGATTTGAGGGTTTATCCCTCGCTTCCCATTCACCTTCAAGTGTTCTTTGGCAGTGACCTGTGGGAGTGAGGATTAGTCATCCCCGGCTCCCCCCAGCCCTCCGCAGCAGCCCGGGGAGGAGCTCTAGCTGGGAATTGCTCATCTATCATTAAAGACTTCTGCTGAAATATGTAGGGCGCACCCAGCAGACATCATCTGTAACCACTGCAGAGGCGCCATGTTGGGCAGCCAGAGGCACAGACACAGAAAAAGGAGGGTTTTTGGTTKCCTCCTGGAGGTTTTTGGTTTCCTCCTGGAGGTTTTTKGTTGCCTCCACGCTGTGCCAGAAGCACCAAGGGGGTGATCTCGGTGCGCACCTCGCTCCAGGTCAGCGAACAAAAGAAATGTTAAGGGAGAAAGACGGGAGGCAGGAGCGAGGAGCAGAGGGCGATATTGCTATTTATTTTACATTTGCAAAATGGCTGTCCGTGGGGAAAAAAAAAAAAAAAAAAAAAAAGCCAGGACCGAGAGCTGGCATGGCCGGAGAAGGCTTCCCCCAAGATCTCCGTGCTCAGCTGCGCGCTGGGAGCGTGCGAGCGCTCAGCAGGTTCAACCTCCCCAGAGCGGCTTTAAGCGCTGTCGCCTTGCCCTCACTCCCYCGGTTTTACTCGAAAATTGTGTCTCCTAGAGAACGATCTGAAGGAATCTGGAGATTGTTTGTAGCTGTTTCCAAACAGCTGGAAAATACCACGAAAGGTGATTTAGAACATTCMGATTTTTTTAAAAAATCTTTTAAAATGCTGTGTCAGTAGCAAGAAAAATCAAGTTTATAGAGCAAGTATCCCGTACTGAATCCCTTAATCTTCTTCTGAAATCACTGAGATATTTAAAACCCAGAACAGCTAACCAATTTTGTCGTCTTSAGAAGCAGTTACGTGACACTCTGGACTCTACAACCGCTGCCTCCCAACTCAGCTGTAAAGCGTTTTCTCACTCGGAGGAGCATCTCTTTCARGTTAACTCATCCGGCTGATAGGGCAGTAACAATTAGCAGAATAAGKCTTAAAAGGTTATCCGTGTTCGGGAGAAAATACGGAGATTTTCTCCAAAAACTACTCAGCTGAAATTCTGATTTTTCTTTTTTTGGGCGTGTTATTTCCGTGCTTAAACATCGCGGCATTAAGAAATGCGTTAAAAGTTGTGAACAAAATAAACTACCGTGGGTTTCTGTTCAAAATTCGTTCGTGTGGATAAAGGGTAGGAGTGTTTTCTCCCTGAATGGGCGTCTTGTCTTCGGAAATAGACTGGAAATCAATGTGTAAGAGGCAAGAAAATGGTTTAGATTCTAAGAAAAATAAACAAAGTACTTAAYTGCCGTGAGCWGAAAAAGATTAGCAAATCACGCGTTTGTTAGTCGAGGTGTGAATTCAAACGGAATTTTGCTGGAAAACACAAACACCGTTTCTCCATTATTCACTGTGTAACTGCAAGTACTAGAGATAATAGTTTTATTTAAATGCTGTTAAATGACTCTATAAGAACGAAAAAAAGAGGTGTATTTCCTAAATTATATTTTAAGCAGTTATTCTGGATTATCCTTTTTTATTATTATTAATTTTCAACTATTGAAAATGACTTAAATATAACCAAAAACCGTAGGAAATTTATTGCATTGTTGATGACTTCAATTTTGCTTTTGGCTTTTCTCAATGGTACGCTCCCTATGAAAATGGAAGCCTTAATTTTGTCTATATCACTTCACTGATATGTCCCCTTCCCTTAAAATGGCAGCAGAAGTTGTGACTCATGCTGTGAAACAGCCTGGTGCCTGTGCCCAGCACTGCCGCATAGGTATGGAAAAAAGATTTTTACGTGACCTACCCTGGGCAGACAAATCCGCAGTTACCTTGTAACTGCAATTCGGAAAAAAAAACCCTAAGCCAAAAACCCAAATAAACATTAAAAAAAMCAAAACTAAAACAAAACAAAAAACCCCAAACAAACAACTAAAAACCGAACCAAACTAACCAAACACCCCAAGCCMAATATTTCGGGGTAATTTCTAGCAGACGGAACAATCGAAAATTTTTGGAATTTCACAGACTATTCTCAAACGTTGTGGAGGTCACTAAAGTCACCAGATTGGATGGAGAACGATGTGTGAACTTTAGTGCATGCACTTCACAGGTATGCAAGAATCCGGGCTTATTTATCTGTGTGCACAGGGCTCGACGACGATAGAAATGTTCTTTACACACATAAATATAGAGGAGTGATGCTTTTGAGTTTAGCAATTGCAGCTGTATATAATTTATAGGACAAGCAGATGCTTCTAAAGGCAGATGGATAAATAATTAAACACATTCCTCTATATGTTTTAGCTTCAGGAGAAAAAAAAATCGTTCGGATATCAATTATTTATACATCTCCATGTTTTCCTTCATCTGGCGACGAATTACACAAAGGACAAAACTAATCAAAACCAGAATTTTTAAAAAATATATTTGTTGAGGGCAGGGGGCAAGATCCTGTTAGTGCATTGGGAAATTAAATGGAACAAAAATACAGGTTGCTGCTCTCTCCTGATTAGGATTTCAAGATGGGATCCTGGTTTTGTGGAAGAAAGGTGGGGTAATCTTTTGCTGCATCTTTACTGACACCATCTACGAGTCAGATAGGGAAGTTACGAGGGTGCCATATTGAGCAGCTTCAGCACTAGTTTCCAGGATCTAGMTTATATCCAGCAGAATCAGAGCAGCTCCCAGCCCTGCCACCGCTAACCCCCAAGCATTCCAGCTCCCGCAGCAACGGGCGCTTACGGAAAGCTTCCAAATTTTTCTGGGAAGTAGAATCCTATAAGAGGTATCGCTCTTACCTGTAAAGTTGACCAAGCGATTTTCCAGCAAAATTCTTCAGTCCCTCCTTGCCGGGAGTCAAAATCCTTTGTTTTACCGACTCCATTCCTTTGGGGATGCTCGCCGGATAATGCTCTGCTCTGGATACGGCGCCGCTACGAGCAACGATGGTTCATATTGGTTTAACCTCTCAACTTTTCGTCCTCATTCAGTGGCTATCGGTTCACCTACGGCTAAAGGCAGAGCGAGAGGAGAGTGCGCGTGTGTGTGTGAGTGAGCGAGGTGGAGACGGCGTGCGGAGCCGGGGGGGGAGGGCGAGGAGCGCGCCTGTGTGCGGCAGCGACAGGGGCGGCGGGGAGGGCGCGCTGCGGGCGGCCCCGGGGCTTCCGCCGGCGCGGAGCTGCCGGGCACGGTCACAAACTCTCCCGGGCCTGGCGGGGCTCGGCAGCGGCGGGCGGAGGCAGAGCCATGCCCGGCACGGAGCGTTGCGAGGCGGTGCGGGCGCTGCGTGTCCCCGGCGGGGGCGGGGTGCGCTCGCCGCCCTGGGCAGGCGCTGCCAACTCCCCGGAGCCGCGGCCGAGCGCCGAGCGGAGCGGACCGCGGCGTGCCCGCTGCCAGCGCCCGCCACCCCTCCCTCCGTCTGTCCCTCCCTCCGCCTGTCCGTCCGTCCGTCCGTCCGTCCGCGCAGCGCTTCTCCCAGCGCGGCCGCGGCTCCGCTCCCCGGGCGCTCCGGCCCTTCAGCACCGCGGACAGCGCCGCGCCCGCTGTCCTCGCACGGCCCCGGGGCTCGTCCGCCAGCAGCCCCGCGGTCCGAGCGCAGCCCCGCGCACAGCCCCGCGCACAGCCCCGCGTACAACGCCGGGCACAGCCCCGCGTACAGCCCCGCGAACAGCCCCGCTGTCCCAGCACAGCCCCGCGCACAGCCCCGCGTACAGCCCCGCGGCTCCTCCGCTCCGCGCACAGCCCCGCTCCGCGCCTCGGACAGCGCGGACACAACGAGGCCTTGTGCAGGCAGCCCCGCTCCTGGGCACGGCGGGCACTGCCGCAATAACGCTGCCGTGGTGCCATAAGATACAGGTATAGGCTTGTATAGGTAGAGGTATAGGTTTGTATGGCTGTATAGATACAGGTATAAGTTTATGTATAGGTATAGGTTTATAAAGGTATAGGTTTATAAAGGTATAGGTTCATAGAGATATAGGTATATGTTTATATAGGTATATAGATACAGGTATAGGTGTATACAGGTATAGGTTTGTATGGGTATATAGATACAGGTATAGGTTGGTATAGGTATAGRTTCCTATAGGTACAGGTTTATCTCAGTATATAGATACAGGTATAGGGTTACATAAGTATAGGTTTACATCGATATAGGTATAGGTTTATATAGGTATAGGTTCATAGAGATATAGGTATATATTTGTATAGGTATATAGATACAGGTATAGGTTCCTATAAGTATAGGTTTATCTCRGTATATAGATACRGGTATAGGTTTTTATAGSTATACAGATACAGCTATAGATTTATATAGATATTGGTACAGGTTTATATAGGTATATGGGTATACAGATACAGGTACAGGT
>JACDOX010000222.1:820069-830226 GCA_014549065.1 Cardinalis cardinalis | reverse complement strand
GGTATAGATTTATATAGATACAGGTATAGGTTTATATAGGTCAATAGATACAGGTTTATACGGGTATATTTACCTCTATATCCACCTTTACTCACGCAGCTCATTTTAGGTCATGTTAGGAACCCATCAGTGACTGCTTTCTGGAAAGAAATTTCATATTTTCCACCTCTTTTTTAGTACTCTGGTTTCATGCCTCTGAGTAGGCCACTGTAACACTCAATCTTGGTTTGTGGCGTTTACAGCACTGGAATGAACTGAGCATATTCTGAAGGGAATTATTTTCCCCTTCAGATTCTAATAATAATAAATCTTTTATCTCTTTGAAGAAAATGTAGGATGCAAAAATTGGTATTTCTAAGATGTAGCCATTATATTTCTCTTATTTTATTTTAAAGTTTCTGTAATGTGCTACTTAAAAAAAATTAAAATCTGTGTATTAAGCAAGTCCTTCGAATATTATTAAGCTCCTTCACTTGCCCARTGGGTAACTAAATGGAAACTGTATTTTCAAAGGAGGATTCCCTGATGAAAACATATGTTGTAGTTGCAATATCTCAAAAGGAGCTGCTCTTTGGGTTTATAGAAATATTTCTTTCAGATGTTGCCCTCTGCTGGAGGGTGAATGAAGTTYTACAGCGCCAAAGCACATTTATACAAGATCAATTATTTTAATATTGAAATTCCCATCACGACCGATCCACGCAGAATTTCAATAATTCCTTTCAAAATTGTGAAAGAATTACAAAGCACTCGAATAGAAGATAAATTATAAATAAACCACATGAAACGGAAACGTTGCTAATTAGAGCCCTGATTTCTGCATCACAGCAGCTRCTGGATGTGGTTTGCAGCGCTGTCACGGCCATTGCAAACCTGGAAGGTTTTTTCCCAGAAGAGGAAAAGCTGCACAGTTACATAAGCSCTTCTTCCCAGCGCCTCATGGCTCCACTGTGCCATTGCAGATGCTCAAAGGAAACCCAGATTAATAGATTTTTCTGAGAGGCAGCAGGGACAGAATATTGTTTTGCAGGGATGCATTAAATGGGATCGGATTCTGTAATTCAAGCCTTTCAGAAAGGTACTGAGTCCTCTTCTGAGCTGGAATTTGAGGCTCTAAAGCCTGCTGGGCTCTGTTTATTTATGCTGTGCAATGAGCTCTGGCCCTTTTTTTAGAAAGCTCATCCCTGGCATGGCTTTGAGGCTATGGCTACTAAGTAGCAGCAATGAGTATTAGCAAAATAATAGCATTTAATAAATAAACGATGATTGATTTGAGAAAGATAAATAATTTATCAYATCACACCAAAATGGAGAAGAAAAGTCCAGATGGCACATTCCTGCTTGTTTCTCTCACTAGAGGAGAATTAGCTAGTCCTTAATTGCATAAAATATGTAAAACAGCAAGCAACCCTGATACTGTGAAATCCTACAGTGACCAGGCTCTGCTGCTGTAGCTGCCTGAAAAAGAAATTTTTTGTCTATCAGATGGTACAACCAGATATTACTGAGTCATGTCCTGATCAATCCCAGCTGGTTTGGCTTCACATGAGAGCAGTGAATTAATCTCATTAGTTCTACAAAACTTGTACAGTCTTCTCAGCTTTTTAAACATAAGATATGGAGTATTCAACCTTGGTAGAATAAGCCATTTCTAGAAGAAACAACACATAACGTTAATCAGAATTGTTATTGGTGGTTGTTTTCATAACAAACACCTGTCCTAGACAGACCACTCACAAAAGTGCACCCAAACTTCAGTGAAATCACAGTGAGCTCCTTGCACGGGTGTCGGTGGTAAAGGGAAATAGGAAATTATGCAGAATGTTCTAGCCCAGGTGACCACYGCTGAGTGTTCCCATATTGACCAGGAGGAAAGAAATTCAGCCAAAAGTTGCTGAGTAAAAACTGGCTCTGAAATGGCTCTAGCAATATCTGGGGGATGATATGGTGCAATCCAAGATGCTGCAGATGTCTGTGTTTTTCACAAAAAMCAGAAAACTTATTGTTTCATCCTGAAATCCTGCAATTAAATACAATTTTCTTCATGTCATCGGATTTTCTTTAACTCTTGCTCATGTGCAGGCTAAAGGATYGAATCTTTACATGTCTTTTTATTTCTATAACTAGATATTTTTGCAAATTTTGAACWGAATTATTTCAAGAATTTAATCCCTTTCAGTAGTAAAGAACTACAGATGAGGTTCTTAGCTCATTTTCTCTTATTGCTATGTAWCTAATCTCAAAATTTTCTACAATAACCCTCAGAATAGTGCCTAAATATTGTATAGCTCTCTTAGAGAAGTTCRAAGTCAATACTCCAACATAAATCCCTCCCCTTTAAGTTTTAGTCTTTCTGAAGAAAWCTACACAGTAAGCTAAAATTTTCATCATGGTACCTACCAGTGATTTAAAGCCAGTAATTATTTAAATTCTAGTTTTGGCCTTATCTTTGCTGTTGATTCACTGCAAAATGAWTTTTCTCTTTCCCAAGTGTCACGCAAGCAGAATTTATAAATGGACATGTGTTTAATGATTCATTTTGAAAAATAAGCAAAGCTGTGTTACTTTAACTTCATATGATCATACATACAAAGTCTAAGACATTTTGTTATTCCTTTTTAGGTGACAGAATACTGCTCTCAATAATACAGAGTCATCTTCAGGAAAAAAGTCAATGTGTTCAAAATCTTAGTTATGCCATGAAACCCCTGTGTGTAATACAGACCTCTGGTACTGAGGATAGCATAAACATCCCTCAAAAATATGAATTATGGTCTAATTATTACTCCTGTTTATGGTAGCTGTCCACTAAATCCAATGGAATTTGATGTCACCTGAGGAACAAAGCAATTTTTWACCTTCTTTGGGACTATGGAACTGCAAAATCACACAGCAATGCCAAAATAATTGTCATGCTTGCCAGGCCACCAGAAAAATGATTTTCTGGAAGAAGCAAGAGCTTTGTAAACTCTTTTTTAGTAAACTGTTTATTGAAAAAAATTCTACATTTAAAGAAAATATTGAAATAAAATCTTGTGCCAAATCTTGACTTAAGAGGCAGAAAAATGTGTYCAAAAGATTGGTTTAAATCAGGAATTTTCTGATTCTCCCTGCAAATTTTCAAGGATCACTTCCTGAGCAACTTTGGTGGGCTTTCTCTTATTCTCCTGAGTCAGGATGATTCACTGCTGGACAATCCCTTGAAAAACTGCACAATACATCATTTGAGGATTTAGAAAAGACTACACAATACATCATTTGAAGATTTAGAAAAAAGCTGCACAATACATAATTTTGAGGATTTAGATGTASTGTCCATGAGCTGACATATTAAAGATGTGTCTATGCTGAATTTTGCATGCCAAGCTGTAAAGGTTCCTGAATCCAAGTTAAAACCACGTGAAGTTGGGTTGACAGYACTTTACAGATAATTTTGCCTTTTGGAGGCCTGTCCATCAGTGTTTCCAACCTGTATTTTCTGCCATGGACAGCTGTGCCTACAGCTCCAGAGCCAGGTTTGAGCACAGAGTGGTTCTGATGTCCTGCTGGGAAGAAATCTTCCTTTTGAGCTTTTTTGTTTGTTTGTTTGTTTTTGTCACCTGCTGCAACACTCACAGAACTTCCCTCTGCTCCCCYACAATCTGTGATATTTACACCTTGAGTGGTGCTTTAATCTCCTGAACTGCAGGCCAGGTTGGTGATTTATATGTCATTCAACAAAGGTGGCAGAAGTTGAACTGTGGGATCAGATTCTGGCTCTGCATTACAATTATCCTTCTTATTTTGTGTCTGAAATTCAGTGAGCATGCTTGGGCTGAAACATGCTGAGGGATGCATTTGTCTGGGCAGAGCTTACACATCCAYGTGCTCCCTCTCAGCCAGATTGTGCATTTTTGAAATCAAAATCTGGGACTTCAGGCCCCCATCACAGGGGAAAATGGAAAAACCCAGCAGGAAGCTGGCCACAGAGGCAACATGAACGTGGCTGTGGRCTTGGTCAAGCAAAGCAGCTTTTCCACTGCCTCAGCTGTGGTTGATATTTGGCAGCTTAGTGCTTCAAACTGGGCTGCTCCTTCCCATGCCCTCATTCAGGTGCTAGAATGTTCTTMGGTTGCTTTGCCAGTGGTGTAATAGCACCAGAAATGAAAAGTGATGGAGTACAGGAGTTTCACACATTTTTCAGGGCAGTTTCTAGTTTTAAACCAAACTGGAGGTAATTTGCTCAGKGTTCTCTGCACTAACATAGATGATGAAATGTTCTAAAGATAYGCTASAGACTCCAGGGTTTTGYTTGGGTTTTTTTCTTTTTTTAAATTTAGGAATATCTTGTTTCTAAGCATGTAAAATCTTAGTGTTCATTCTAATAGTGCCTAGTTATCAGRTACTCTAGCTCATGTTGAAGCTGTTCCTTCAGCCCTCTAGTGGTAAAAGGACTAGGTAAATGGCTAAAATTGCARTCAATTTTTATGTTCTATTGGCATTGCAGATTTCACCATGAAAAAAAAATCACTAGATGATTTGCAGTTACTACATAGGACTACTCCATGGCTGGAAATCTTTCTGCAAAAAGATTCATTTATTTCCTCCATCCTGCCTTTCCTGTCTAAAATCTAGTTCATTTTTAGTATCAGCAGATAGATTGTTAAAAACAACCCAACAAATGGATAAAAATGCACCCAGCAGCAAACGCCTTTTAAATAATGAAAGCCTTTTTTAATTTTTTTTCTTCTTTTTTTTTCTTTTCTTCTTTTCTTTTAATTTTTCTTCTTTTCTTCTTTTTTTTTTCAATTTTTCTGGTATATCTGTGGAGAAATTGAACAGCATTGAATACATTTCTCTTAAAAGTAAACGGAGATGCTTGTATTCTTCCTACATATTACAGGAACATCTGTTCCTCTGAATTCCAGGGCTGCTCCATGAGCTCCATGCAGAGGATCCCAAAGGGCTGGGAGCCATCTGTCGTGCAGCACAGGCAGAAATGCACCCACCTCTGGGGCTCAGGCACAGCTCTCTGCGTGCCCAAGACAGCTCTGCAGCACTTGGTGAGTGGGATGCAATCACCCCTCACAAAATTCAGCCAAGGGTTTGTGATTGCAGCACGTTGGCCTGTCTTTTATTGCCAGGATGATKAATGGTTAATATCATCAATCTCTCATTGCATTATTATTCCAGGATGACCATCRCTTGGATTGTTTAACAGCTTTTATGCAAGAGTCAGTTTGGTCTTAGTGACAGTCAGGTCTCTGTTCACTGCATGAGAAACCTTGTGAGAAATGCAGAAAATGAAGACTGTCATGGTGGCTTTTTATTGCAAGAATTAGAAAATCAGAAGCAGATTTTATAAGGCTGGAGTAGCCCTTCATTTTCTGTTGACTTGTCTCTTAGCATTATTTTAAAATGTATTGAGAAAAGTTTGGGGAGGAATTTCCATTGATTCAGATCACAAGTTGCCCTGACCTGAACAGGGCTTAAATAAATAAATATGCTTTCATTTGCTAGAACACTAGAGTACCAAAAGAGCATCAGATGCATCATTTGATCAAGAAACTGCTCCTGGTGGGGGAAAACAACCCCAGAAAACTCATAATAGATATTTGGGAAATAATTGTGCTCAGTACATCAGCAGACTGATGTCTGGGGTGCTGGAGCAGCTTCTGGGATCCCATGTTGGGTCTGAGGCTGATATTGCAACCCAAATTTGTCACTCAGCTTTAATGCGCCTCAACTTTTTTGAGGTTATTCTTCTTTAGGATAAATATTGATTTTCCAATAGACTAACACAAAATACAGTAAATGCTGTGTAGGAAGACTGTATGTACATTCTTTTACATCTAGRGTTGTTTCCCTAAGGAGAAAGACATACATATTAAAATCTATATCCACAGAAACTGTTTACTAGGGGACAAATGTGTATTTTCAYGTGCTAAGCCATAACTTTTCTCTGTGGAAGGATATTGAGACAATGAGCAGAGCTCATGGTAGCAAAAAGTAAATAAAGAAGAAGTATGTGTTTAGTTGATGTTTGGGGTTAGTGGAGTCTGTAGAAAGCAATTGTCATGCTTTCCCAAGAAAGAAGTCTGAGGGAGACTTTCATCCATCCCAYATTTTCTTCTTTGGTTTCATTTCTTGACAAGCTGACAACCATCACACAAAGTCAAGACTGAATGTAATTCATTTATTCTCTTGAATTTACTCGGAATTAGCATAAAATGATTGTCTCCAGTATGGATCCAAAAGAGGAGAATATGAAATCTGTGCAGATTTCTCATGTCATACACTTGCATCTGCATCAGATAACACTAACCCACGTTAACAGTGCTAGCACRTCTTCAAATGACTAATTCTTTAATAAACAAGCTCCCATCTTTGTATTCRTAATATAAAATCAGATATTAGCACAGAAACATAGAATCATCATGGAATCATCAGGGTTGGAAAAGACCTCTAAGGTAACTGAGTCCAGGTGTTAATGAATGCATCTGTCCTCAGTAACCCTGCTCAGGATCTGTGAGATCTCAGTCCTCCCCTGCTGGTTCTCCAATGCTTTCTTGTCAGCAAACTTGGTTTCAGTCATGTCATCCATGTGCCCTTTCCTTCTTCCTTATYGTGCCTCTTTTATTTTCCTTTAGAACACTGCTTTTGGTAATTTTTTTTTTTTAATTGTAGGGAACTTGTAATGCTGGCATATTCATATTTCTGCCAAATGGGACCAAAATGGGTTCAAAAGTGATTATGAAAGGAAATGAACACGCACACACACAAACAAAGAAATGTAAGTCTCGTTTTGTTAGAAAATAGGACTGGACCCATCAATGTTAGATGYTGTTGTGTTGATCTCACGTTTCACTAATGGCAGAAGCTGTCTTTGATATTGCTGCATCTTTTCAGGGACAATGTGTGTGTCTTCTCTAAACCACAAGGTCTTACCTCTTCCATAAATACTTCAGAAGTGCCAGATAGCTTCTTTGGAGAGCACGGCTGTGGGTTTGAGGGGAGAAATGTCCAAGTGTTCTTGTCCTTAAAGAAAAACCGAAGACTGTGAAAGATTTTAAGGGAATCAAAGGACATAAATGCTGTTCTTGTTGATATGTGGAATACTTAAGGTGTTCCTTCTCCCCCAGAACTATTAGAGCAGCACATAAAAGGACAGGAAAATATCTGCTTTATTTTAGGGCACTGCTAATGACCTCAGTGGTGGTTGCATTGAGGGAGGGAGTGAAGATGAGGATGTCACATAGACAGATTACTTCAGAACAAAGCACTCAACCTATCCATTTAAAAATACCTGGGATCTCTAAATGTGGCTAAAAATACCAAGTTCTTGATTCAGACATCTTTTCTAAATGTCAGCATTGAGCTCAGATTTCATACACATTTCATTTTATAATCTGGTGTTTAAGTGTAAATATTTTACATCTATTTTTTCTTCTTGTTTGTTATAAATAAATCATCACAGATCTGGTAGATCAACTCACTGATTCCCCTGGAGAAAGTCTGCTGATTTTTGTGTGACTCAGCCTCTGTGTGACCAGTTTAGACATTTTTAGCTATTCCAGTGTTTCTTCTGTGGGGGAGGTGAATTTTAATTACCTGTTCTGGGYCCTGTTTGCAAGACTTGGAAGTTCAAACAATTCAAGAGGCTTGTGCTGAACCTTCATCCCTTCCCAGGCTCAAGGTTTCCTTGTCTGTGTCTTAAGCTGCTGTTTTCATCCAGGACAAGCATTTCTGTCTTCATCCAGGACAAGCATTTCTGTCTTTTGGTTTTCTTTCCAACAGCCCTCATCTTAATAGCTGACATCTGCTGGGCCTTTGCCACGGACTTTTATTGAATTATGTCTGGTTATTACAACTCATTCTGTAGCTGAGGCACTTTGTGACTCCTCTTGGGCCAAAGATTTGCTGTAGCTTCCCTTTTCTACCCAAGGGACCTTCTTTTACGGGCAGTTCTTCCCTGGCTTTTTCTCTTCCCAGAGCTGGAGGAGTGACCAGCAGCAGCTCCTGTGCTGCCCCTGTGTGCTGTGGGGAGTGATCAGGATTTCCATCAGTGCTGCCTCTGTCTGCCTGGTGTGTGATCCAGGGATCCCACTCTGTTTGCCAAAGCCAAATACTAAAGTGCAGATGSAAAGCTCTGACAAGACAATGCTATTTATTCTGTTCCAGTGCTACAGAAACTTCTCAATCTATCAGCAGAGTAACAGCTGGAAGGAGGAAAGAGACAAATGCCAAAGTCTCTGCTTGGACTGTGCTCCTGCCTAGGAGAGCAAGAGGCATTACTCTGCATGATATTCAGGGGAATATGCAAAGGAATAATATGCAAAGGAATTCAGGATCTGCCTATCTGTATGGAACTAATTTAAGTGTGCCCATGGCATTCTACCAGYTGAGAAAGATTGCCCAGAATTTGCACATCCTCTGTGCTCTCCTTTCAGAAGTAATGCCAGTTCCTCAAAAAATTGTCTCACCCTTTGTTTGTTCTGAAGCCCTTTGAGGTATTTCTTAGATGTTAAGCCTGCTTTATCCATGAAAAATGCCCATCATGCTACAGCCAAGCAAAGATCAAGACAGAGATATGAATAAATATGTAAGAAAAGGGAGGWTGCCAGCACAGTTTTGTTGCTCTTTGCCAGATGTCCAGAGCTCACACCCCAGGGGCTGCAGCCAGGTAATTAATGTCTGCAACACCTAAGCTGTTACATTTAATTGTTTGTTTTCTTGTTCTCTCCCATAATATTTTCCCGTGTTTCCACACTGTATGTCTTACTTTGTACATAATTCCAATAAATCACTGTTGCTATTTCAGAAAAAAGAACTCAAATTTTATTACAGTGGTTTGAATGTTTTTTTTTACATATCTTTTTTTTTTTTCTCCTTATCATGATAGACTGAATTTTAGGTACTAGTTTTCCCTAATTTTGTTTTGATGTGTCTAGTAATTGGTCTGAGGCTGCCAATTCATCCACAATTCACACCTACCATGATGTTATATATTCCTCTTTTTTTTTTTTTTGTGGGTATGTTCTGGCTTGTGAAGTGCTGAACACATCATAAGAATTACAAAGGCTAGATTCAGTGCCTTTACAACAACAGGCTTAATATTTTTTGGCTTTCTGTTAGGGATAATCATGTAATAATTGTGGTGTTTGTGAGGGGCCCAGGATGAGGTGAGAGATGAGAATCTGACTCCATGTTCTCAGAAGGCTGATTTATTATTTTATGATATTATATTATATTAAAAGCATGYTATACTAAAACTATACTAAAGAAAGAGAAAGGATACATCAGAATGCTTAACAAGAATGAATAATAAAAAACTCGTGACTGACTCAGAGAGTCCAACACAGCTGGACTGTGATTGGCCATTAATTWAAAACAATTCACATGTTTGGATAAACAATCTCAGCCCACATTCAGAGCAGCAAAACGTGGAGGAGCTGAGGCTTCTCATCTTGCCAGGAGAAGAAATTCTGGCAAAGGGATTTTTCAGAAAATGTAATGGTGACAAACAATCAAAGCTCTGAAATAAATGCATATCCCCAAACTGAATGGCTGGAAAGTAAATAATCCCAAAAAATCCATTCTGTCAGTCATGTCCTCTTCACTTCCAAATCCTTCTTTACAATGAGGCCTTACTGGCTTATGAAAACACCTTTCCCTGGAGGAATCTTATCTTAAATAAAAGTCTCCMCTGAATCCATGTGTTAAATCAGTCTCATGTTACTGAGTCACTCCTGGTGCATTGAGACGTTCCTCTGCTTTCACAGACACATTTCCTTGGCAGGATTCCCTTTTCTCTCCATTTATGACAAGAATATTAATCTCTCTGTGATCAGGGTGTGCTCCACCATCGGGACACRCCATAAATCATTGGGAGGTGTTTGGCAGCTGCTTAGCATTGCCCCTGAGTGCTGCACCCAGCACAGGCCTGTCCCATCTGCATGGGCACCTTTCCCTCGCTCGTGTCTTGCACCTTGTGCGGTGCTCTCCAAAAGGCTTCAGAAATCCACTGCTTGTYTTTCAAAAGCTGCCCTGTGCTCTCCAGCACTCCTGACAGATTCCAACATTTTCCTCATTTATCCTGCTTCACTGAAAGGATGGGTGACCAGCCACAAAGCCTGAAGGAGATGGAAAAACATGAGCAGTGAGGGAAAGAGAGAGGA
>JACDOX010000222.1:761567-819339 GCA_014549065.1 Cardinalis cardinalis | reverse complement strand
CCCCTCTTCAATCTCCCTGAGGCACAGAGGTGGTCAGAGAGTACAACAAACCAGCCACGTTTCCCTTGTTGAACCCAATCTCAAGGACTTTAAATGCAACAGGACTTTCTCCTGAGTGCCAGCATTTTGGCAGGAAATCTCACGAATCATTCATGTTCAGGAATTCCTCTCYCATGCCACAGGCAGGTCACCAGCCTGAGAGCAGACCCTCCTCACAAAGCTTTTCTGAGGGGGCTGAAGGCAATTTCTGTTTCACATATATATCACTGTTCTTTCAAATGCTCCGTGCTCCATCTAYCCCATTTCCCTGCAGCAGGATAAAAAGCAGTTTACAGACCCCAGMATTGGAGGAATGTCCCTTTCTCAGCACAAGGAGGAGGCCAGATGTCCATGTCAGCTCCATCACCTCCTTCTCCRTGTTTTTTGGTCTTTCATTCCTTGCTGTTCCACAAAAGGTTGTAGGGACATAAATAGGACAACAAAATGTTCAAAATTCATGTAATTCTAAACAGTTGTTAATATTGCTAAACATTGGGCCATATTCTAATACCCTTAATTAATACTTGACCGAAGTGTAATTCCATTTTTTTGTTAGCAGCTGCTCTTTTGTTAGCACAAAAAATCAGGTTCAGAAATTCTTTGTGCAGGAGGGAAGACTGAGCAAACTGAGCATGAGCAGTAACTTTTTCTTCTTGATAGTATTAAAATACCTGATACTACTCAGGACTTGTATTTATTAATTAGTCTGAGTTTAATTCTCCAGGTATTCTGAATAGGTTACATTATATATATTATTATATGACAATGTTCACAATATACTCTGTCTGATGCTATGGTCACACAACAACTCTCACATGTATCTGAGCGTGGTAACTGGTAACTCAGCCTTGCAGAACTAGATGAAAGACTGAGAATTGCAGGAAGTAGTAATCTTTTTGTCTTTGATGATAACAAAAATAATTTTAAAAATTAAAAAAATAATAATGAAAAATAATAAAATCAAAATATTAAATAATTAAATAATTAAAACTTCCATTCTTAATATTTTAAAATACTCCCCAAACATATTTAATAACCATTTAGAAAATTTCCAGTTATTCAAAGCTTTTTCAGTTAAAAATCTGTTGATATAGATATTTGTTTTTAATGAAAAATTCTACTTTAGAAAAAATTTGTTAAAATGACAATGATCTGATGTCACTCTCTCATGCTGAGCAATATCAATCCTTTTTCAGGTTGGAGGCTTAGTGATAAAGTTTCAAAATGATTGAATTTTGGGCATTTCTGCATCAAGTATGCACCGAACAATTGGCATTTATTGCAGAATKAAGAAGCTTGGCAAGGCAGCCCTATGGGAAGTTGTGTTTGTTCTCACCACAACAGGAACTGAACTGCCCTTGCTCTGCATTTGCCCCATGCTCATCAGACACCTCAGGCCTTGGGAAGAGCCTTCAGAGCTGTGAGAGCCCAGGACWTTGCTCTGGCTGCCCTGGGTGATTCCAGACCCTGGCAGGGGGCTCAGAGACCTTGGCACAGAGTCACCAACACCTGTGCCTTTGATTTTAGCCCATGGAAACAATTACCAACTTTGTGTGAGGAGTTACAAGCCACAAGAGTTTGAGTAGAATGATAGCGAATTTGTCACAGGGTGACAAAGTAGAATTTTGGGGTTTTTAGAATGGGGATTCAAGAGGCAAGATGGAGGAATCTGGGYGTGTCCTGTTCTTCTTCTCCTTCTTCTTGTCCTCCATCTYCTGCTGTGATGGTGACACTTCTGGATTGGTTTAGAGCAGAGACARACTGTCTAACACAGGTGATAGGYATTGGAAAACTATTGTAAATAAAGTACATGTAGTTCTTGGTATAAAAAGCTAACACCATCCCAAGGGCAGGGACTGTGCCACAACCCGACCTGCTGGRCAGATCTCAGCAGGTCAGAGAAAGAATGGAATAGATAAGAGAAAATAAACAACCTTGAAAAGCAGAGCTGAGGAATTCCGTCTTCTTTGTCAGTCTTGGGGCTGGGAAAAAAAGAGACTTTCTAACACCTTGGGGTCATCTCGACAGCAGAGACCTTGACACCTTGCTGCCAGCACTGTCCTTGCACCCAGGAATGAGCTCAGAGCCTGAAGKGACGGAGATGCGACAGTCAGGGATGGGTGGTGTGTGCACGGACAAAGGGGGCTGCTCTGTACACCAGGAGGTGTCTGGGTGCTCTGGGTGGACAGTTGAAGCAGAGTTTGTACAGCATTGAAAAGGAAGGATTGCTTTGCAGTTAATTTCTTCCAGGTGCAAAAGCAAAGAAAATCCTGCTTTCCCCTTCTCGACAGAATGAACCTTTCAGATGTCCCCTTCCAGTTCCTGCAGTAGCTGCTAACACCTGGGTCTCTTCTCCTAGSCAGGGACACCAGCTGACAGACTGGCATTTACATTTAAAGGCTTCTTCTATACAGCTGAATATTAAAAATTTCTCTACAAGTGCTGGCTTCAAGCCTGTCTGGTGCCTCAGCTTTTCTGTCTTCTCCAGTTCATAAGGCCTTACACTGCTGTTTATTCACCTTCCTCCTTATGAAGATAAAGTAGTTAATAAAGACTTCATAGTTCCTTCCTATTTTCAGTGCCCTCCACATGTTCAGCACATAACCCCAGCACTCTGAATTTATAGCAAAAGTGAAAAGCAGGCTCTTTTTCTGCTTTGATTTCCTCYACCCATGTCACCTCCCTCAGTTCTAATCACAGCAGTGACCCCATTAACTAGATCACAATCTTTTTACCAGTCCCACAGAGAGTACTTGCAGTTGATGAAAGAGTTGGATGTTGGTACCTGGTGACTCAATGTCTGGTGGCATCTTTGAATTAAAACAWGAGCCATTGGGACAGGTGGGTTGCAGCCACAGAATCATTTGCCATTTCCACCTAAATGTAAACAAAACCCCAATGATAAAGCATTTATYGCTTACCATAAAACACACAGGATCATTCTCCCTTACTCAAAATATGAGACTTTTTTCCCTATTGTCTCCTGTGCTGCTTCTGAGAAAGCTAAAAAGCTGTCATTGATACTGAGGAGAGCAATCCTGTGTGAAAGGGGAAAGCAGAGAATCCTTCCTGATGCCAATGCATTAGTGGCTTGCTTAGAGCAGCAGGAGCTCTGGATACCTTAAAATTAACAGATTACTATTACTATATATAAAGTCTCTTGGCCTACCTATTTCATCTGTTTGGTTTTTTTACCATGATCTTTGTTACAGAGATGTTGTAATCTTGGCCACATCTGAAAATAATGGTACACTTTACATTGGAATAGATGGAGACAGAATTTCAGCTGAAGAATAATATATAGATAGATGCCACCACCAGAGAAYAGGCTTACCTGCAGCATTACTGTTTGCTAGCACCAGCAATGGGCTCCTGTCAGCAGAAATGTTTATTTGAGATAAACTGACAGCAAAACTGCCTGTTGGGAAGAGGTAACATGGCAGGCAATGTGGCCTTCCTATCAGCTTTCCCAGCTAAAACCTTCTGTCTGGAGTACTTCTATTCCTTTTTGAAAAACCTATTAAAAGAGCTATTGAGMAAGCAGTCCTGGAACATTCCAGCACTGTTTATATTACATTTCACCAAGCACTAGCTGAGAAAAATAAGCAAAAGCCACCAGCATGGGAGATGCAAGGACCTAGGAGCCATTTGAGCCAGAGCTTTTCTACCTTTGCAACTTTTCATGGGCCAGACAGACCCACAACACCAAGTGTTTCAAACAGACTGTGGTTAATATGGAAGGGCCAACATAAGAACAAGGCTCATTTATTTAATGCCTCCTGATGACAGAAGCAGTTACTATGGCCCCTGCATCTTTCAGCACCAGAACTGAAATGCTGAACAGTGTTGGATGCTTTGAACACCCAGGGGCCAAGCAAGGTCAGTCAGTGATTTGAATACAAATATTTCTGACAATCTAACAGCACTGGTTTGTWGAGGAGTCAAAAAGAAAAATTWAAAAAAAAATCCTACCCTTATCAAATGGTTGAKACTGAGTCATTTCTGCCTGAGAAAGCATAGTCACTAATTATTGCAGGGGAATGTGCGTATGCACCTTCCAAAAATTGATATGGCTGCTGAATTTCACATCCTACTCATCATCTCCCAGCAGATTTCTCAGTACTTGCTTAAAAAAACCCTTCCTGAGTTGCATCTGAATGATGTAAGTGTTGTGTTAAGACAATGATTATTTAAAACCAGAATGAGATTTTAATTTTTAGCTACTCCTTTTTAAGGACGCCAAGGCAAAAATTGTTATGACCACCCTTAAGAAGGCAGACAGACAAGAAAAAGTAGCTGTGGCTTAGTGAGGTTGCACAAYAATTCATACCAATCTGGAAATAATTTTGTTATCCTTCATATGACAATGATCATCCTTTTCCCTCCTTTACTTCTCTCCMTCTGTTTAGGGAAGGAAGGTTTTTCAAACGAGTCCTTTGTGAGGGYTCTCTTAACCCTCTCTGGACACAATCTCTTGCCACACCAATGTCAGTGACCCCTCCCAGCAGCGTGTCCTAAACATTTAAGACAGTATTTTCAGAAACACTGGTTTTTTAATTAATTTGGAACATTTTGAGGAATATTAGACAAGATTTTATTTGTTTCCCAGCCTACACATCTCAAATAAATTGCAGACTTCAGATGCTGGCATATTGTTTCTCCCACATCTTGCTGTTCTTTCCCACTAATCCACTGATTAGGGAATGAGTTACTTATTTTTCTACTCCTGTAAGACAGCATATTTTGCACCATTTGAGTTGCAAATGTTGGAAAAATATATTCTATTTCAGTGCTCCCTACAATATTTTTTCTTGGTATAGAATAAACATGGAGTTATTGTTTAGAAATACTCTTTAAGCTGGATAGATCATACAGATGCCTTACCTATTTTTGCTTCAGAAAGTAGAACCACTGAACTGTGGTGCACAAGTTAAATGAAGGAATTMTGACTTCTGAAGAGTAGTTACAATTTCTGATTATGTGGAGAGCCAGATTTGTACCAGAATTTGTGGATGTCTTCTCACAAGCTACCATGCTACTCTTTTTTATAAAATATACTTGACTTTGGCTGACATTGGCTGACATTGTATCCCCAATTAAACTTTAAATTTAAAATACCCATTTACTACAGGCCTCAGTGGATGCAGGGTTTAACCTCCAAGAGCAAAGCTGGAATGCACCTGAAAACTCACAACTTAATATATAAATGTCCCCTATATCCTGCATATCAACAGCATCTTCCTTCATCTTTTTTTTTCTCCCTCCTTTCTTTTGCTACTGTTTTCTTCTCCTTTTAACTTTTTTTTTAATTTTCATACTTAATTAAATACCCTAGTGAGCACAGTAGTGGTACCACATTATATAATTACTCCTTGCTTGTTTTGGTCTTTTTTCTTCCCTCCTTTTTTAATACAGAGAAGATTCTTTTATTCATCTTATACCTTTCTTTAATTTGCTCAAATTGCAAGTGTCTTAGTTTGTAATTTCAAAGTTCCAAAGGAAATGACCTACCAATTGTGGCAGGTGACCCTGTTCCCACAATCCTGACAAGGTGATACAACAGGAGAGGTGACATGCTGAGATAAAAACATCCATTGAGAGCAAGTCAGGAACCTCAAGCCAGATTCCCTGTGATTTAATCCAAAGCTCTTCACTGGACCCAGAAGTGACTTTTAAGAAAGATTAAAATATGTATTGCAAGACTTGCCCAGTGTCTTGGGAAAGCTTCAGCCCTGCCATCTTTCCCAGGATATGTACTAAAGCTATTTAAAGTGCATGCATGTGAACCACGTGTGCTGGGTGTGGAAACTGCATGTGGGACTGAGAACTYGAGAAGGCACCTCAGGTCCTGGCATTGCAGGAATAAAATCTGAATCCAGATAAGGCAGGGAAAAGCAGCCTGGCTGAAAATGGATCTGTATGAACACAACAGACATTGTGAGTTGCAGAAATCTGTATGAATATTCTCCTCCARGAGGTGCCCCAGGTACTTCATTCACTTCTAGTACTTCGGCCCCTCTCTCAGTTCTTGGAATTTTCACACACAAGTTGACAGCACATTAAAAATGAACACAGCTTTATTTGCTACATTTAGATCTTAATAAATGTGCATATTAAATGTTAGCAGAATGTTTAAAAAATTTATTCTGACATTAGTGTATCATATATATCAGCAACATACATAGCAGACAAAAYCACTCAGATTACACAACAGTACAAGTCAAACAAGTGGTACATGTAGAACAGTCAGAAACTCCATCTATTTTCACTCCATTCTGTAGTCAGAAACTCCATCTATTTTCACCCCATTCTCTTGCCTTAAACTGACAGCACTACATAAAAAAGTAAAAGCACAGTAAAAAATTTTGAGAAAACATACAATAGTGTCTCATAGTAGCACTCTTCTTTTGCAGTCCTTTGCTTAGAACATACCACGCTAAACCTTCCAAAGGTAAACAACTTCGATTTTAATTGCAAAAAAAAAAAAATCCCTGATTGTATTACCCCTGAAAGGTCAATTTTGTTTTGTGTAACTAATTCTAACGAGGCAATCTATTTTTGCTTCAATTACAGTAATGGCAACACAAAACTTTATTCACTTTGGTTAAAGGACACTTTTAGATACTGAATCCCATCAAAATAAATTATTCTGACAGTAAGAATCAGCACATCTCCAAACTGACCAGGCCTTCCTTACTTTTCTCACTTTTTAAGAACACCTCAGGAAACTTGTGTGAACCATTATAAACCCAACCATACTGATACCTTTAGTCAAAATACTGCTTAATGGCAAGTAAAGGCAAACTATTATGTAAAAAGGTGTCAAGACTAATTTTTTATRTGATATTAACTTTTAGTATGACAACAGATTCTCTTTTCAACAGTTTCTGTATACAAAGAAGTAATGCTACAAAGTTTTTAAGATACATACTTGTTTTTAAGATACATATTTCTTTCTAAATAAGCTGATCCCAGGGTTTTTTCCACTTTCTATTGCATGATACAACATATACAAAACATCTGTACTGGATTAAATAGCAAGTGATCTTAAAAAATAAGTTGTAAGAAGCACAAATAGGAGTCAAAAAATCAATTCAAATTCAGGGTCTGCTTATCAATGCTGTATCCCAAACACATGTATGTCCTTATTTTCCTCCATCTTTTTCTTAAATAGCATTATTCATTCACAACACATCTATTTTGCTGATATCTTTTTAAGAGTAGTATATTAGGACACTTTATTACTTGAAGAAACTAATCTTCCACAAGCAGAAATAGTGCATCTAATGCTGAATTTCCAAATCTGTTTTCAGCTTCAGTCAGGTTGTACATTTTGCACAGCAATATCCTTTTGCATCTCATCACCTTTCTGTTTGAAGCATCTGTCTGCCCTGCAAACAGTAACAACTCCACAACATCTAAATTAAGCAGTTTAATTAACAGTATATGTGCAAGATGCAGCACAGTGCTTTCATTGTGCAAATTGTGGTGTTTGATATGTGATTACGACTGATGGCTGATACTCTTCTTTGGCTTACACATTAAGCAGCAGAGCTAATTTATTTAYACATGCATTCCTCCAACAGATCCATCACTTCAAATACATATGAATATTCAAGAACATGATCAGTTCATCATGAACACAAATTGCCAACGTGCTTGATTGACCAGGCAACCTTAGAGGATGAAGGTGAATAACTTAGAGTAACAAGAAATGTAMATTGACATCAGCTCCTGACTGGCAGCCAAACTGTGATGTGTGCTCGAGGTAGGCACTTAATCCTTCTGCTGACAACAACAGCTCCACTCAGGACATGGATTTAAAACCTTTATAACATTAAGGTTACTCACCAAGTACTCCAAGACACAGGC
Source organism: Cardinalis cardinalis (assembly GCA_014549065.1). Lineage (NCBI taxonomy): Eukaryota > Metazoa > Chordata > Aves > Passeriformes > Cardinalidae > Cardinalis > Cardinalis cardinalis. Next base: position 811,428 of record JACDOX010000222.1, on the reverse strand, counting down.
GAGGTTTGCTAAAACCAAATACCCTAAGTTGTGGTAGCAGTAAACAGTACATCACTCACTGATATGGAATACAAATCTCAATTTTTATGTGTATACTTGCAAGGAAGTATAACTTTCAAAGTGCAAATAGAGCAAAATTTTCTAATCTTGTCTACCTTGTGTAYTCAGCATGAGAGAACTCAACAAGCTGGTGTTACAAGAGTCTGCAGTCCAGGCATGAACTGCTCTCCAACAGTCCACACGGCACCGAACARAGGTGTGCCAAGGCAGGCACGGTTTCCTAACACTGAACAGCTCTGGCTGCAGGTTCCCTGTATGCTAATGCCTGCAAGCACATTTTGGAAATAGGCACTGCCCTGCAGAGATCATTTTTCACACCTCTTGCCAAACGCAAAGAAACAAGGCACTGAGCATGGAAGCGTTGATATGTTTCAAATATACAGCAAAATCACAAAAATGCCTACCTGCTTCAAACTAGAAAATGAGGGCACATTCTTAAACAGCTGGAAGCTACTTTGCACAATAGTTATTACATATTTATAAACTCAGTAACTTTGTAGAAAAGCCTCCTAACAAAAAAGGAAAGAAAAAAAACCTTCCCAAAGATTCAAAGGCAGGAAAAAAAAAACCCCAACAGAACAACCTCCAAGCCTTAGGATACTAYGTATAAGGAAAATAACAGAATAAACATACATTATTTGGCATACTTAAAATATTTTGGCTAAAAATACAAGACCAAACCATTCAGCTAAACCACTGGTATAGTGGTCCAGCTCCCAGTCCACTGCCATGGAGTGCAGGCACACTCCAGAGTGTGCATTGAGGACAGACACACAGCTTTAGCCCTTTGCTGGCATTCATTGAGAATCCAAACAAAGAAATAAATAAACAAGCAGCTTTGGCCAAAAAACAAAAGTCAAACATAATCTCCCAATGACAGTTTTTGAGAATGAGAAATTAAATAACTGTTATTCTCCAAATCATACACATATTTTCAAAACCCACTGCAATTAGGTGATTCCACAATATCTGCATTTAGAGAGTAAACTCTTCCATAAATTGTATCTTTAGGAAAATAAATTATGGCTTTTTTTCCCTTCACTATTTTTTTTATTCCCTTTACTATTGTATTAACTGAATTTTGTTCCTATAAATAATTCCAAGTGGAATTAAGCCAATATATCTTTAAAAATCAATTCCTTCTATAAAATATATAGAAGTTCAAACCAATGCTTTGTAAGACATAGTGAATATAAAAAAAAGCCCCAAATCTTAATCCTTGTATCAGGAGTGTTCTATTTAAATTACCACATAATAAAAATAATAATTTTCCACAGCAGTGGTCCTCTGTGGTATCCTTTTCAGCCAGCTGGGATAGAGCCTGGAATGTTGCAATTAGCAACAGGGAGAGGGCTTGGTGGTAAATGACCTTAACATGTCCTGTGAGCCCTTTGAGGTTAACAGTCCCTATACCAGAGGTCCAAATTCTAGGATTACAGGATTACATTTACTATTCAAAGTCATGGGTAAATAAAAACCAGTGYCGAAATCATACATTTCAGTAGATTTCCTAAACTTTGAAAGCTCAGTAAAACTTTTAAAGAAAACTCGAAAATCTTTGGACTGAAAGAGAAGAGTTGAACTCTCCAACAGCTTTCAACATGATGCATGCTGAGCAAACCACAGATAAAAMAAGCTAGAACAAGCTAAATCCCAAAGCAGCTGGGTTTTGGTTACATTGCTCTGGATAGCTCCATTCTCCCTTCCGTGGCGATGAACTCTTTTTCTGTGGCTCGTTTGTCACCTTGGCACAGTCTCTCCTTCAGYTTTTCAAGTTCATACTCATGTAGGATTTTTTGTGTTAAATACTTTTCACGTTTTATTTTGGCTTTCACATCTGCAGGAACATCAGGGATCATCCATGCTACAAAGAATTTGACGATGAATACAACATGCTAAAAAAAACAAAGATAAACACTCATTAACAAAAGAAGCACCTCTTGTTTTATCTGACACCAAATAGGTCACTTTTTGTTCACAATAAAATACATTTCATTTGGCTGTCCTGGAGCAATACACACCAAATTAATGTATATCTAAGATGTGTGTTAAGACTAAAACTCATCTTCTTATGCAGAAATTTTAATTCCAAACCATTAATGACTTAGCAAACCCAAGAGAAAAGTGTCAGGGTCTGAATCTCAACCATCACTCTTTAACTCCTCTGTGTGGTTTGTTAGAAAGTTCACACAGCTGTGCTGATAACACTTAGCTATTGGGAGCTGATGAAACACAGCAGGAAAAGTGATGAGATTAGCACTTGAACAACTCACTCCCTTTTCCCTTCATAACTTGCAAAGCAGTGGCTTAACATTGTTGTACCAGTTATCCAAACTATTAATTTAGCTGTTTTTAAGTAATATACATCACTGCAAAATGCTGTCTGGATTTTGAACACAGTCATCTCACATACAGTTCCTTAATGAAAGCAAGAGAAGTGGAAGTGCTAGACCTGGCASCTTTAATCTCTGACATAAAGACCTTTTTTATTTTCCTACTCTGAGGTCAGCTCACTGAAGTTAAAAGGCCCAATAACAGTAATCCTTTAGGTCATGAGTACTTGGTATTATCTATAAATAATCTTACACTCCCAGCAATTCTATTTTCTGTAACACTAGTAACTATCTAGACAAATCACAAAGTACCAACATCAGAAGGAAATTTTGTAGGGAACATACTTCCATAATAATTATGAAGGCCAGTTTTGCAGCAAGAATGTGCCAGAACTGCATAGTGTGTAAATACCTCTTCTCATGGTCTGGAGGATATCGATAGTCTCTGTACCTGTAGGAATGACAGACATGCAAAGGTGAAATGTCACATTCAGCCTGGGACACATTACAAGCTTAGTGACACTTACAAGCAAGTACAGCTGTCACTTAAGGAACCTTTTCTTGTTTTAAATGGTCTGTTTCCTTTTGCAGAAAAAGGTTGCCTCTCAATTTGTTTCTATCTTGTGTTTGCTTAAACACCTTCACAGCACAGAGCAGAGATGAGGATGTGTGATGTGAAATTTGGTCCACAGGTTACTTRTTTTTCAGGCAATGCTCAAATAATACAGGACAGGGTGATGGGATGGATYACAGGGTAATAATCACACAGTAAATAAAATGGACACTGAATAAATGCGACACACATGAGCAGATTATGGYCTGGACAGATGCAGGGCTTCATGAAAGGACAGAGTGCATGTTCTCCACCACCAAACAAATGTAGCTGTTTCCAAAAGTGCTGGGCTGGTTGGTTTGGGGGGTTTTTTGTTTGCTTTGAGATTTTTTCATCCAATCAATACTTTYATTTTACCATTTCCAAAGTTCTTTTGCAATTATTCTAGAATCTCCAATGCCAGCAAGAAAGGACTACTTTTTAAATGACAGCAGGATAGGTCTGATTTTTGGTCCAATCAAGCCAAGTAAGGACTGATTTTAAATACCATATGTCATTTACAGCTTTGGGATTTAAACAYCTCCCTTATTCTGCTTTCTTGTCCACTTATTCAGCCTAAAAATCTTTGAACATATAGGCTGAAGTTTGCAACTTCAGGGACATAAATCTCCTTCCTCACTCAAAAATCAATAGTGTAATTAAGTAAACAAAAAATCCAATGAAGAAAAAGCAAAATGCAAGTTAGCAATGAGACTTTTAGTGGTGATTTTTGTTGAGGTGATTGTTTTTGTTACTGGCTTGATCTCTTACCACCTCAACCATTATCTTATCAATAGTCTAAATATTACCTCTCACAMTTTAGAATTATGAGAATAAGATAATTTATTTTCTAATGAACAACTTAGATCTTAATTGATTTTTATGCTGTAYTCTATACAAAGTGACACCAACCTGCATATGACAAAGTTTTCTGGATTCTCTTTAGGTTTATTTCTCTCAGGAAAATCTGAGATTAGAAACACTGACAAGCTGTTGTTTATGTATCCAGACATTGGTGAGTCTTCATTTTCAGAATAAGCATAGTAGTAAACCAAACGAGGAATCATATCTGATGTGAATGCAACAATGAAAGCCTGAAAAGAAATTGGAAAAATAAATAAGGAAAGTGGCACACAAAATTTGGGAGCAGATTTATAAAGGCGTTGTGGCTCTGTGACCCTGGCATTACCCAGAATCTTTTAAGAAAGGATGAGAAGCATGACTGGGGTACTTCACCTTGGTMAAAGATGCTGGCTGCAGCCTCAGCACATCTTTCCTGGAAGCTTGAGATACTTAAGGTGCTGAGGTATTGTGCTACTATGGCAGTACCTGCAAGTGGGTTTGCTGCCTGAGACACACTAAAAAGAGGCATCTCTTGTGCTCAGTAGGCTGCTTTAMAATATGTTTCCAATGAAATACTGGCATTGCATTTAGTTACCAGTTTATAAAAAATATTTGGAGCCACTGGTCCCACAGGGGCACCCAGAAGCAGAGCAGAATTYCCACTGAACAGGCCTCATAGCAACAAGGACATAAATGCATCTGACCCACAGGATTCATCCACCTTTCCTGTCCCCTACAGTTCCCTCTGGGCAAACAGTGTGCTTCATCAGACTAAGATTCATACTGGCTTATGCCATTCCAAAAGGCTGGAAAACATGGGCAACTGAATGAAAGGTTATGGCCAAAAAAATGTGGATGGGGAGCTGCACACTGCCAACATATGGACAAGCCAAACCACTGAAATGGTTTGATGGTATCTTTGTAGGTTAACATGATATAGTGTTGATGAAGGAGAAAAAGCATCAGCTGGTTTTTAATTCTTCACATTTTGAGTACATGGAAGACTCAGTGTTGATGTAGCACAGCCCAGTGGTTTTGGCTGTCTAGCTTGAGATTTCCAAGCTAACACACCACATACCTAAGTAAGTAAWTATTAACAAACTTACATTGGTGACAACAGACAGGATGGCCATCCCATTGAGGATTTCCTGCCACACTCCTATGCTATGTGCTTTTGCAGCCACAGGTCTTCTGTACTGAGTGGTCAACTTCCAGGAGTCTACACGAATCTCCAGGATATTATTCATCAGAGCAAGAAGGGGAGCCAGGGGAAAGGATGCCACAAAGAGAGTAATGAATCCAAACTGAATGACTGCAAGAGAGAAAAACAATGTGTCAAAATCTGCCCTTCCAGATGTATCCTCAGAGTGACAGGGGTCTACCACTAGCAGACAAATSGCAAACTCCTGCCAGGCTGCACAAATCATCTTCAGCCCTGGCCTGAGCCAAGTGACAATCAGTCCCAGTYCCAAGACTTCTCCAGTCCCTTCAGGCTGCCATTCAGCAGCACCTACAGAAATGAGCATTTGGATCCAGCGAAATSATGCAGCCAGCAGTGCTGGATACCAATCCTTTCAGGGTGCTGCAGTTCTCATATGAATGGTGTGTAACTGTAGGGGAATTGGGATGTATTCATCCATCAAATTTCTCAGGCCRGTTTTGTTCTCTTGCAGTTTGTACCATCTTGTTCTTCTTTTCTTCTTTTACTTATCAACTACACACCTCACAATCTTATCTCCATCTATTTAATCAAAACATTCATAACAATTCTATATGCAACAGTTCCATCGGGGAATGTTGACATTAGTTTAAGAATTGTGAATAGAATATACAAATGATCCTTTCAGTTGTTACCAAAATTAAGTATCTCAGTACAGAATGTGATAATCCTCAGTACACAGTCAATACTGCCACTATGTTTCAAATAAAGGAAATAGACAATTTTTTTTCTGGTTTAGGCAGTATACAAAATAAATTCCCATACACCAGTCACTCRCTCTTCCATGATTTCAGTGGTATGTTCTCCACCTCAGATAAGCAACAAAATTCCTGCTAGCATAGCAGCCCTTGGACAGTGCTGGAGCATAGTTCTGATTCTGGAAGAGCAAGGACATGGCTGGCAACAGTGTATTCTGAGTGTATTGSTTTCACAAGACCACAGCCCTGTATCAAATTAAAGTGACACTATGCATTTTTAGAACACTTCAAACTAYTTCTGCAAAAATAAAACAATACAAAGGTTCACTTTTCAACAAAATGTATCCTTGTAATAATCAAATATTAACTTCTTTAAAGTATCCTTTAGATTTAGCTYGGCTTCAGTTTTGGTTTCAGTTTCCCAGTGTTGTAAACTGCTGTCAGAAGCTGACATGCTCAGGTTACCTTTGCAAACCCACATTCCCTTGCCCACACTCCCTCTGCTGGTCTAACAGACTGAAGGGAGGCACTGAGCAGTGCAAGACTAAAGCCGAAGGGATTCTCCTCTAGCCAGTTCACAGATCTCATGTCTGCAGWACCCATCCTTACAGCACATTTGGCACTCATCCCATACTTAAAATTTCCACTGACATCAGCTAAGAATATGCTTTGGAACAAGAAAAGAACAGACACAAAGGCAGCTGGCTGCACTGAGAATAATGTTCCCCATTCAAATGAGGAAAACAAAAAATCTTTGCAGTGTTTCGGTGAAACTCCCAGCACTTCAAGATGCAAAGACAGCTTTTTTTTTTTTGAAATTGGGCTGACCTATTTAATGATTCCCAGCAGCTAATCGTGCTGTAATGCAGATAAAAGTGGTGGCATCAACCCACAACAATTAATTGAGAAAATGTTCTTTTGGAAGTGTCGGTACAAGGCRTCCTGTCCTCAATTCCAAACGTGTAATTTTAAACTTACCCATTTCTAAATATTCATAGAACAGGCCTAAGGCTCCAAATGTCTGCAGATCATGGTCTTGCTCCCAGCGACTGTATAAATTTTCAGGATTATTTCTGGCTTTCCGATGACCCCACCAGTTACAAATCCAGCTGTATGTGCAGAAAAATGTTAACAATGAGAGGACATCAGATTGGCTTGCTTGGTTAGAGCATGGTGTTAGTAACACCAAGCTTGTGGGTTTAGTCCTTGTACAGGCCACTCATTTAAGAGCTGGACTTGATCCTTGTGGGCCCCTTTCAACTCAGAATATTCTGTGAAGTCAGAATCACAGAACGACTGGGTTGGAAGAGACCTTCAAGATCATCCAGTCCAACCCATGGCCCAACACCTCAACTAAACCCTGGCACCCAGTGCCACATCCAGGCTTTGTYAAACACACCCAGGGATGGWGACTCCACCACCTCCCTGGGCAGCCATTCCAGAACTTYWTCACCCTTTCTGTRAAAYACTTTTTCCTAAAATCCAACCTGTATTTCCCTTGGYGCAGCTGAAGGCTATGAGATGGCACCTCAGTGGCAGAGAGAACTTACGGAACAATGGCCTCTTGGATGTTTCCCCAGATCTGCTTGCCAGCCATGACTATGGTGAGCTGTGTCGTCAGTTCTATCAAGCAGCCTGCAGGATCACACTGGTGGAGACAAACTGAGTGTCAACGGACATGGACAATGGGTATCACCCAGATAAATGATACTTTACTACTTATAAATGYTAGAAAGGAGATCTTAAAACTTGTAAGGACAATACTTAACTTCCACATGGACTGCCAGCTTAGCTACTCTCTCAGGAAGGGCTTCAAGTGTTTCAAGTGTGAGACAAGACACACACCAAAACATTGCAACCATATGAAGACARAGTAATGCAGAGATGCCTCAGCAGGATCTGTGTGCAGCACACATCCTCAGGTAAGGTGAATCTTTTGCACTCAATGAGCTCTCAGCACCAGATTTTTCTTTTTTAAGATCCATGGTGAGACCCACTGGTATTTCAAGAGAACTGGGACCAAGAAAAGCTTTATGATTTTTYACTCTTGTGACTGACAGATTTTCACTGCTGGTGTTGCCCTGACTAGCAACAGCAAGAAGAGTCACTTGAAGCATCAGCTTTAGGATGGCCAGCTGAGGTCCAGCTCAGTTCAGACCAAGCCTGCAGCTGGAAATTTACGACTGTGCAGACTGAAGGGAACAATTCACCTCAATTAAGGAAATCTTACCTCTTCATTTCGCCAGCGATTAAACATGTAAGTGTAGGCACCTGGGTAACCAACAAACTTCCCTTTGAAGAAGGCCACATAGAAGCAGGATGAATAGTAGTTGACAAACTGGAACAAAAACATTTTCATAGTGAGCCTGTTCTCATACTCCATATGAGTTCTGGGGATCTCTGTGAAACCAGAAAACAATAACTTTATGTTCCTTTATTCCCTTTAAAAGTATACAGATTCACAAATATTCATAATGCACAGTGATCTTAATGGGAAAAAAAGGAAAAGAAGAACACCTACAAACACTTCAGCAGATGGAGCTCCTGCTTTCAGACACCCTACCCTTACTTTACAATGTAATGTTTGATGCAGACAGGCAAAGGAAATTCGTATTTAAAACCTTTATAAAATTTAATTTCCCCTTCTTTGTCCTGTCCGTTAGCACTTGTCCACCCCCAAATGTTACACTATTTTAGGAGATCTGAGATGAATCTCAAACAGTAACTAGAAGGATCTCCTGTAGCATGAAGATTTCACTGTTGGCAACACATGATTATTTTTTTTCTTTGTGGTAGAGAAGTATGTTACAATATTTTTTCCCCAATCTACTGTATGTGCATATCATTAAAATCAGCAGAAACTGCATGGCCCATGTGCCTCTGAAAGACAAGGCTCATGAAGGACAGAAGAATAGGGGCATCTTGGAGCTACTGTAAATCACCAAACCTTTGCTTAGAGTTTTGCTGCCTTTTGCTGCTCATTGTCTATCACATTTATATTTTTGAAGGCAGCAAGAAGCCTTAAGCATATTATTGTCAAATGTCCTGTTAAATGATAACATATAACCAATTCAAGTCGGGAAGTAGCATAAGAAAATACACCACAAACATTCAAGCTCTTCTCAATTGGTGAGGACCTGGCAGATGTGTTGAACTCATCTGCCCTATTGTAAAGTTATTTCATTTAACTCAGTAAACTGTTTCCAAGCTTGGTGCAAGTCTGCATGCCAGAGGAACATGAGGTATTTACTGGGAACCTGAAATCAGAGTGTAGGACAGAGGAGGCAGCTCTCAGGTGAGGCACTCTGCCCAGCTTGCAGCTCCCTAAAATATTTTTATTTTCAGTGAGTTGTTAAAAAATTGATGTGAGGCACACAGTGTTCAGAGCACCAGAGGCAGGTTAGACCTGTTTGTCTGAACACCAAATCTGGCCTTAGCATTTCAAAGAGTTCAAGAAGTGAATAAAATGTGGGCAGACACTTCTGACAGCCCAGGCCACTCGAGGGGGGCAGCRGTACTCCCCACACCACTGAACTGCTATGCTCCACCTGTAACCCACAGACCAGGTAGTGCTGCCACTCGATGAAATCATTCATCTACACTTGCAAATCAGCAAAATAACACTGCTGAGCCTTCATGCTTACAATTCTTGCTCCTCAAGAAAGAAAGAATAAAAAAATTATGATTTTGTGTTTGTTTCTGTGTTTATTAGGGGCAATTTTAGTTACTACTTGCTCTGTTTCAGTTTGGTCTGATTTGGCCAATACAGACCACAGAGAGGGTCCATGGTAAATGAAAATAAACCAAATGCAACATCCCTTTAAGAATCTGCCAGGAACATCTTTCAACTCTTGACTCGACTTGCAAGACCTCACAAAAAAAAGATCACCCAACTGTTTTTATGACAAGTGCACAAACTGCAAGCACCTAATATTTTCAGCTCCCCTCCCCAAACTGAATATACTCTGCAATTATCCCTTACTGTTAAACCCCTTCAGGGACTTATCTCTAAATCATTAAGAACAAATAATTTTTTTTTTTTTAATGTCTAAGAAGAGCTCTCAGGAATGGTATTTCCAGCATGCACCAGAAGTCAAGCATAAATACAAAAGTAGGCACTCTTTCTGGGCCTCTAGCTCTGCAGTGGGGGTAATGCTATCAATAGCTACGGCCACAATAACACATCTTGGACACAGCTTCTCATCCTGCTCAACCTCTGCTTTCCRTCTTTGTAACTCCAAATCTGTACAGCCAGAGCTAAAGGAAACAACATGGAAAATGTACTATCCCATCCCATCTTTTCCCCTAGACTAAGAGTCATTATTTAGTCTTAGTCTCATTTAGTCTCATTTTTACTCTCATTATTTAGTCTTTTTTTTCTTGTAAAGATAGCTGTGATTTGTTTTTTCAAACATATTTGCAGAATTTTTAATTGAAATATTGCTAGTTCAATAAGTTAATTGAGTAAGTTAATAAGTCTAATTGAAATATTGCTAGTTCAAGACAGTCTGATCTTGCTTTGGTGATTCAAGATGAATTTTAACTATGTTCAGGTCTGTGATTGTCTCTGTAAACTAGCTCTAATATAAACAAGCACTATATGAGGAGAAACTAGGTTATGAAAACTATTGAAATGCAGGGAAAATGTTCAGTATAGATGTGGATACTCCTGAATCACTGCTGCAATGGGAGCTGTAGAGCTCCCACTGCGCCTGAGTTGAGAACAACAGGATGGAACACCTTGATGGTGTGAATTTTCAATGACTCCTYCCAAGCTTTGCCTTCAAGCCCCCCTGCTTACCCATATCAGTAATCCAGATGGCTATTCTCTYGTAGAAGAAGTTGAGGATCATGATGATGACAAAATTGAGGCAGGAGGCAGTGACAGAGGTGGCCAGCTGAGGGGTGAGCACGCCGCTGATGGGCTGCAGTGTCTGGGTGTTCTCCATGAGGCTGGCGAAGGCGGCGTACACGGCCAGGCGGTACACGATCACAGCTATCATGCTGGCTATGATCAGGGACACCTGCACAAAGGAGGGACAGCTGAAATACACCTGCAGCCTAGAATATCTGTACACTACAGCTATATGCATGAACTTTAAAAACAAGATGTAAACCATCGTGCTTTCTGGTTTTTAAATTCAATTCTTTGTGGGTATGRGTTCAGCAGCACTGAAATGCAAAGTACACAGGCAAAAATACTTTGTTATATGATAGACATAAAAACCAACAAAATTATTTTGTTAACATAAGAAAAGTCAGTAATCTAATACCAATATCTGAGAAAGYGTAGAAAAGTATAGACAGGAGATGGAAAGAACAGGTTAAATTAAACTGTCCACTCTGAAACTCACTCTGAAACTCACCCCGCATTCATTGTGAGTTCTTTTTTTTTTGTTTGCCCTACCAGAATTTTTTCKGTATGGCAGTTAACATCAAATAAGTCACAGAGAAAGTTATCCCCATGCTAAAATATCCAATCAAATTACTAATTAATTCTTGGGTTTTTGTGGTTGAAATGGCACCTGAGGTGTTAGAAAGCCTCTTTCTTCCCAGCCCCATGACYGAAGAAGAAGTTGAGATTCATCGGTTCTGCTTTTCAAAGTTGTTTATTTGCTCTTATCTCTGACATTCCTTCTCTGACCTGCTGAGATCTGYCCAGCAGGTCAGGTTGTGGCACATTGACTGCCGTTGGCRTGCTGTTAACTTTTTTATACTAAAAACTACGTGTACTTTATTTATTACAGTTTTCAAAYGCYTATCACCTATGTTAGACAGTCTGTCTCTGCTCTAAACCAATCCAGAASTGTCACCATCACAGCAGAAGATGGAGGACAAGAAGAAGGAGAAGAAGGACAGGACGTGCCCAGATTCTTCCTTCTTGCTTCTTGAACCCCCATTCTAAAATCCCAAAATTCTACTTTTTCACACAGTGACAAATTCACTATCATTCTACTCAAACTCTTGTGGCTTGTAACTCCTCACACAAAGTTGGTAATTGTTTCCAATGGGTTAAAATCAAAGGCACAGGTGTCTTTGACTCCATGCCAAGGTCTCTGAGCCCCCTGCCAGGGTCTCGAGTCTCCAGGGCAGCCAGAGCAATGTCCTAGGTCCTGACAATTAATGACAGATTTCCAGTGCCCTTTTTTAAAAAAAATAAATATCAGAATTGAAGTGCACTTTAAATGACAGCATGAAATCTGCAGAACAGTAATAAAAGCATGTGTTATCAYCATGATTAGAACTAATTTGTGTTAATGTGATGATTAGTAATGAACAGAATGTCTAAATGATGATTCAAAAGGTGCTCACCCAGAACAAGACTGTGGCTCCTGAGATGCAGAATCGCACAGCCTGGCTAGTTAAAGGCAAATAAGGCTCCATCTCCTGAAACAGTCAAGTACAGCACAGTTCATGTTATTCTCACATCTCAGTCTAACATCAAGCAGCACACAGAGCTCTCATCAGCTGTGTGAGAAGTGCTCACATCCGAGGGAAACCATCCAGAACCCTGCCCCCCCTCAAATGGCAGACAGAACATAGTTTTGAGTGTGCTGGGGGTGGGGTGGGAGTGGGTCAGGGCAAAAAGATCAGGACAGAAGTGGCCATAAAACTGCTACAAGAGAGTACCTGGAAAAAATGGTTAAACTTTTGCAAAATAATGAGCAGTTAAAGGAAAAAGCCCAACTTCCTGAGATAAACAGGCCACAACTATTACTGTAATGCTGTCAAACAGCTCTGAGTCCACAAAGGGACTCCAGTTTTCTAAATTCTTCAAGCCGAGATCCCTTCAAACTTGTCATTTGGATGCACCAGTCAGACAGTGCTTTTCTCCACTCCTTCAATTTTATTTGTTTTTTTCAGTTGAAGTAATGGCTATGAATGTAGCTGCCAAGCTCTGTTGCAGCACCAGGCAACTGGGTGATGCCAGTATCCCCAGACAACACAGGAACAATTTTCAACGCTCATGTAGCTTGTGCAATCAATTCTTGTTCCTAAAACATCTTCTCTTTAAGAACTAATGCCAGTGGAAGAAGATATAGTGAAAAATAACCTGGAYTTGATAAATCCATGGGACAACACACTGTAGAATGCTTAGACTCCTCTTGAGCAAAGTGGCACTGAGTACGACAGAAACTGCAATCCCAAATGTAATATAGGCAGTAACGTACAATGACAAAGACTAAGTTTGAATCAAATGCTTCATTGTTTATGTAGATTACAATTCTGTGGTGATCAGCAAACCCAGATTTTAGCTATGATCCAGTTAGACAGTTTAGTACCATGAACAAGTGTGTTAATGACAGCCTCAAGATCAACAATTTTGGTTTCAGTGCACTTAAAACTTTGAATCATGAATAATGATGAAATAATTTTCTGAGTGAAGCAAAACCAGCTGTGGGACACAAAATCACTGTCCTGTACCCACATAACTTTATTGGTTCCTGCAGAATTCACTTATTTGAAAGCATTGGCCTTTCACGTGTTCACTATAGGACATGTTCTAAAAGAAGGAAATTACTGTTACCTGTACAGGTTAGCCTATAATTAATTGGGTACTGATAAGGATCACTGATAAACCCCGCTGCAAAAAAGCCTCTGAAAAACCACTGAGACAGTAAATTGAAATGTCATAATATAAAGGCTTGTACAGTCATTGAATTTTTATAGCAATTTTTAATGCATACTTAGAAAGTACAGAGGAGAGCAGTATCTCACACTGAGATAAGAGAAGCGTATTACAGTCCATTTCTACTTCCTAAATAAAGTTCACAAAACTCTGTCTCACCTAAGGGATGTGGATCAATTTAGAGAGAGAACAATCTTCTCCCTCAGGACAGTGTGCAAGCACACCTAAGCTTTTGGCTGTGCTCTGGCACAGCTGATTCACCTCATCAGGCTACAGGTTTGGGTCCATGCTGTACACAACCAGTGCTCACCAGCCAGTCTCTCCTAACATGACCACCCCCTCTTGCAGAGCACACAAGGAAGGGCCAGCACCTGCCTGCAGGACACAGCTCCCCCTGCTCTCTCCCTCAGCTGCAGCACAACCACTGCAGTCTGGCAGGGTTTGGGCCCTGTGCAGCCATGGAAAGGTTTCACAGTCATATTTTCTGAAAAATCCCTTTGCCAGGATTTCTTCTCCTGGGAAGCTGAGAAGCCTCAGAGAAAAAYGAAAACAATAATTATCTGATTTGTTTCTCCTGTGTTTTGCTGCTTTGCAATGTGGTTTGGACATTGTTTACCAACTGGTCATTGTTTCATTGGTTTCACATGAGTTTTGACTTTATGACCAATCATGGTCCAGTTGTGTCGGGACTCTAGAAAGAGTCACGAATTGTTCATTAYTATCTTTTAGCCTTTTGTCTGTATCTTTTCTCTATTCTTTAGTATAGTTTAGTGTAACATTCTTTTATATAACATAGTATCATAAAATAAWAAATTAACTTTGTAAGAACATGGAGTCAGATTCATTCATTCTTCCCAATGACTGGGGACCCAGAAACCACCACTGAAGGGTGGGGAGGGATTGAGCCAGAGCATACACAGGGATGTAAACCAGCAAATAATACAGAACTGGCAGGCATATGTTTGCAATTAGTAGAGCTAACTAATGAAAATTGATTTAGCTGAATCTGTTTTCCGTAACAGGCAGAAAGTAATGCTTCAGCAGAGCTACACTCTTAAACATAGTGCACTGTTATCAAAGAGCTCTGTGCAAGGTACACAGCACTAGCTACAACAGCAGAATTAATGCTGTGRATGTGGAGGGGGGAAAACTCTCTCTCATGAGAAATGAGATTAGTATATATATTTTCTTATGATTAAGGAAACGAGCCCTGAAAAACAAGGCTATTGTTTTAGAACAGACTCTTCCCCCACATTCTGGCTAAGCTTCTATTTTTTTTCTGAAGAGTGTGTTATCTAAGTAYACTTAGGACTAGCAACAATAAGCTATTTATATGCAATTCTGTGAAAGGGAAAATGACTTAAAAATACACAAATGGGTGTGGTAGATATTGCGTTGGAATGCAACCAGCTGATCGTGAAATTTGTCAAATAACTTCTACCTAAAATAAATTTAAATGAAAACAATTAACATCAAATAATTATATAGAGTGTTTAACAGAGTTAAGTAGGGTCACTAATTGTATCTCAATTACATTCAAGAGAAAGGACTTTGGCCACCTTCATCCCTCTGGTGTCCCCCCAAACAGAGTGTTGAGTATCAGAAGTTAWACCACAGCTAGATTAACTTATCACTTTAGATCACAGTGACTGCTTCTTTATATGTTGTGTGGTAAGAATCAGTGGTTTTAAAGGCATGAAAGTTTCAGAGACTGCTACCCTGAATTGTAAAAGACGCACTAAAAAGACATAAAAGCTATAAACTTTGCCCTTATTTTCCTGATTTAATATATCAATTTCCGCGTTATAAAACTTTCAGCATACAACTGGATTTGCACACACTCAGCATGTTCATACCTGAGTTACAGGATTTTTCTTCTTTTGGGTACATTTTGCCTCGTACTCAGGCCTCAGCTGGAGCTGTTGCTGTTCCTCTTCAAAATCAACCAAATCCCATTCATATTTCAGTCTTGCTTGCCTCCTCTTCCAAAACTCCAGGAAAAGTGTAACTGCAATTTGCAAATGTTAAAATAAAGTCAAGGAAAAGTGAACAAGTTCATGAACCAAGTTAAACATCTGCACTGGCTTCTTTTCTGTGGCTTATCATTACAGTGTGACTCACTTATTTTTACTGACTACCAACTATAGTTCACAGATAAGACCACAATATAGATCCAGTGATTTATCAGCTAATTGAATTCCAGAAGTGTATGACAAGGAAGATGTCAAGACAAGATATGGGTATTTCCATGGTTATGGTGACCATGTTCAATTAACTACTCTGTGTATGCAAAAAGCAACATGGAATTAAGAAAAGAACCTGATAATTAAACTAATTAATGTGTATAAACCTGTAACACATAAGTATTACATTACAGCTTTCAAGTAATATGGTCAAACACTTCTGTTGTTTTTTTATGCTTATTTGATATCATGGTGTCCTAGGGTGACTTTATGATACTGAATTGTATCCCCATTCTCTGGAGAAATCCCTTCACCCATGATTTTTCTCCTGGAAAGCTGAGAAGCCTCAGAGAAAAAGGAAAACATAATAATTAAAATTAAAATAATTATCTGATTTGCTTCTCCTGTGTTTTGCTYCTTTGGAATGTGTTTCATGAYTGTTTCCCCATAGGTGATTGTTTCATTGGATTCTGCTGTGGGTTGTTTTCATTCTTTGGCCAATTGGGGCCAAGCTGTGTTAGGACTCTTTTCAGAGTCACAAGTTTTCATTATTATATTTTTAGMCTTCTCTAAGTATCCTTTCTGTATTCCTTAGTATAGTTTAGTATAGTATTCTTTAATAATRTAGTATCATCAAATAATAAATTAGCCTTCTGAGAACATGGAGCCAGATTCATCATTCCTTCCTGCCATGGGGGACCCAGCAAATACAATAGCCCAGAAATAAGTTTTGTGCCTTTAAACCTAGATYTGAGAGCAAAGGGGGGAGAAGGAAAAGGGGTGGAATTTTTTCAGGGCTGTATTCAAAAAAACAGAGCTAAGAGCTTCAACTCTCTCTGTCTCATGGACTGTGCTGTCTGCAGCACAAGACAGGGAGCAGGAGAAAACTCTCCTTGGCTTTTAGTTGGTTTTTTTAGCTAGCTAAGGTAGAAAAGTTCCCTCGACTGACTTTTCTTTTCCTTGGCACTGTTTGAACCTGCTCTGGACTTAAAACCCAGAATAACACCTGGAGTTCATGGCTGTGGCCCACTTCGGCCTGGGATGCAGCATTTCCAGCACAGGAGGGACTGGTGAGAGACAAGAGTGAGCTGAGCCACAGCCCCTGAAAAGGACTGTCTGAATTTGCCACCTCTTCAGAACAACAAGAGCTTCCATAGTTCAATATCATTCAATTTTTATGCTTGTGAATACTTTGTTTGTTAAATAGTTTTTTTTCCAATTTTCTCGAAGGAGATTTATGTCTCCTGAACTGGAGGGGGGAGAGGCCACTTGAATTTGCTTTCTAGAGGGACCCCTTTGGAGGTTTAGAAACACAGTAATTTTAAAGACAGTGAATGTCTGATGATTTTTATACAATCAAGAGTTGGGCTGGCCTAAGAAATTTTTAAGACTTTAGAGGGAATTGATTTCATATATAAACAACTATAAMATTTATAATACTATATAACATCTTAAGAGCCCTTAATAAATTACTTTAAAATGTCAACATTTTGTAATCTGGTTGTTCTTATCTGAACTGGGGAAGTTTTATGGCATAGACAAACACAGGAAACCTTATCTTCTGCAGTTCTAAACTCTTTGGCTGGTACTTCCTGAATGACTAATCCACGTCATGCAAATGCTAGTTCTTAGAAACCAACAGAAGYTTAGTGAAACAGCCATACAACAAAAACCTTATTAGATTTTAAACAATAATTCTATATGAAAGAACTGAGTGATTAGATCCTCCGATAAAAAATACACAGGTTTTCTATTAGCACACAAGGATCTTTGYGAGTTTATGAAATATCTATATAAAGTTGAACATTTAATGATGACAYTTCATACAAACAGTATGAAACATGAGAATTGTATTTCAGGAAATAAGAAGCAATTACTATGCTATCTGGAATTTATAAACCTTCACAGAGTTGAAAAAAAAAATGTATTCAACACAATGTTCTTAAAAGTCTGAAGAGGTATCATTGGTGTGAAACTATGATTATAGAGGCCAGAAATCCACCTATTTCTACATCATCAAAACACACCACAGTGCATGAAGTTCACTGAAGTAGATCCCTATGAATTTCCTCATCCCAAAAGTACAGCTAATGCAGCAGCAGTGATAGACCACCATCTATCCAGTGAAAGGGCACAAAACTCCCCCACTGGGTCACTGATGATGTGAAGGGCTGAGCAGAGAGGACTCTTTGATGGGCTGCATAAGGTTGGACCCCTCTAAGGGTTACTAAGGAAASAATCAAATGTTAGCAGTTAAGAGTACACAATGCTTATGTTATTCTTATGGTATCCTAGATGCCTGCTTGGGTTTTTTTAAGTCTTAATTCCTCTGTAACTTTAAGTTATTTTCACTCATTCATCACTTCAGCATAGGATACTAATGTGAAGCCATTTTTCTCCTTCTTCCCACTTCCAGTGCCCCTCAACAGCTTGGCCAACATCTCCTTATTGCTTGACATAAAACTTATCAAATGTACTCACCCCATATACCCATGAAAATGGCAAAAAAAAGAGTTGCCACGTTGTCAAACAAATGGGAATACTGCAAGAGAAGAGCCAGGAACAGGTCAGTACCAAGAGAGTTTTCAGGATGAGCAAAAAGGAGCAGTGGCTGCAGAACCAGACACAGACCTGGGAGGACTCACAGGTGGTGTTCAGTCTCCAGTATTCACAGTCTCGGTCACAAAGGGGGCACATGATGATCTCTCCTCCAATTGCAGGGTCACAGATCTCTTTGCTAAGCAGGAAAACATTGTAAAGTATCTGTTTCTACAGCATCTTAAAAGCTGTTATATGAAATTTATTTAAAAAATAAATAGGAGCTTCATTTGCTCAAAGCTCAACATTTGCAGCTTCACAGCAAAGGGGCCACATCTTGTCACAGTCACTGGTATTAACCAGTGGCTGGTCAGGGCAACCCAAGAATGAAGCAGCTGCTACAAGGAGTAGAATTAATAATTCCCTTGATATGGGCTTTTTGGCTCTACCAGCAACGAATCAGGAGTCTGTCAGGAGCTGCAATGTATATGTACTGCTCTCAGGCAAGACATAAACCATGTTATTTCTCATCAGGTTAGCAATGACATCAAAACACCTTCTCTAAAAGCAGAGAGACCACTTCAGCTTTGATATCTGCAGTAAAACTTGCTACTTCAATTTAATGACAGTGGGTAAAATTTAGMATTCTATGATAGTCCTTYRGTATCCAGAGAAATCTCAAYATGTATARCAGTAYTCCCAGATGAATTCTTAACCTAGCTAAAATACAAGTCTCAAAATTACATTATTCAACAGAATAGATGAGAATTCTAACTTGTTAGTCATCTTTTATAGTTAAAACTCAAGTTTTTATAGAAACCTTCTTACAGAAAACAGTAAGCAACAAGAAGTCAACCCTCTCTACCTCTCCCCATCCCCAATCCCTGAATACAATAAACTTTGGACTTCTGATAAAAGAAATGCTATGCTTACTTTAAAAAAGCCCCACCAAATTGTGGTTTCTAAGATACTGGATGCCTCTTTGATGGGAGAACACTGCTGATCTGTTTTACTCATGCTTTTGGTTAGTACAAATGATGACCTACACAAAAAGGTCAGACTGCTCTGCAAGACAGATAAAATAGACAAGCTTAAGGCAACAATAAACACTCAAACAATTTTGAGAGATCTAAGGGGTACTCTCAGGACTTCATATATTGCAGCTTCTCCAATGCAGAAAGCTATGGCCAACAAAATATTGCTTTCACCTACAAGCTGAACCTTACTAGCTGATAGTCACAAGTTCTGCATTAGTGRTCCACCACCTTTACAGTCAATAAAGACAGCTGAAGAACAAATCTGTCTGTTCTGACAAGCTTTAAAAGCTTGTTACCTKTTGAGTAACAACAAGAACAAATTTTTTTTGGCAAGAATAAAATTTTCACGTTGCTYAGCTTTTGCCCAGGAGATTTTCAATGTTATACTTACCTGCTCATATTTTCATCCATTGTAAACAAGCCATAAAGAAAACAGATTAAGCCAACAACTGCTGCAAGGAATAACATCTCGGTGTAAAATCCCAGCCAGGCAAAATAGATTCCAATCTTCTCACCATAGTACTTTCTGAATACAAAAAAAAAAACAAAACCGAAAGCAATTAACAGGAATACAAAGCAAAATTTAAAACTATTAGAGCAAACTGGCCAGAGTAAAAGTGAAATACTTGGCAAAATTCACTTTTAACAGCAGAGTAAATGCACTGAGGTACTGTGGAAAATGAGGGCTGAAACTAGCCATGAGAAGYTACTCAAGCTGTAAGAACAAGATGAATGATCAGGAAATATGGCCWCTTTTGTCCCTTTTTTCCTCCTGGCAGAAACTAACATTAAAAATGCTCTTTTTTCTACAGAATAGCATAGGTGAAGATTTACTTTCTGATTTTTCCAAGGAGTTACACAAATGAAACAGCACAACAGTTCTGACCATTTGGTTAAAACAAATAGGTAATCCACAGAAATACAAGCACTTGTGTTACAAACACGGAACTGTAACCTGTGAACAAAGCAACATTCTGTTGTATCACATCAAAGAATTAAAGAGATCTTAAGYCAGTTTAAATTTGGGGTTAGAACTAAGAATSAAGCTTCCAAACTAATTTTATCAGTATTTTTTCAAGTTCGTGTGGAAATTTCAACATTTCAAATAAACCTTTAACATTTTTTTTTCAGAGATTGATTAAAAAATCTGAGGTATTCTATGTATGTGTTTCTTTAACAGCTGAATTATCTATAATATACCTAACYCCAGAAGGTCTGGCTAGATGGAAAGAGGCTTCATTTGAGATAAARCATTTTGCCACTTCTCAGTAGAAAGTTCTGTCATGTCCTCCCAGGACATAGTGCCCAGTTAATACTCAGCTCTCACTGGATCTTAAAAGAGGCAAAGATTTCCTGATGCCTTAAGCTTTAGCTTTTATATTTTTCAGATTCTGTGCTGCTTTAGTGCGTAGCTCTGAGCTTCATATTAAGCAATGTAAGTGCTCTTCACAGAGCAGGTAGATAATCAATCCTTTTCTAGCTTGGGACAAAGGACAAATGATACAAGTTTCAGGCCCAAGAGCATAAACAACATGGACTGAAGYGTGAAAACAAGCAGGATGGGATTTCATAACCTAAAGCTATAATTGGACAATTAACTCCARTATGCAAATAGACCAGAACTTATAAAAGTGAGAGACCCCGTGACTGGTCATCCATTTTGTGACCATTTTGGGTTCATCTTGGGTGTAACCCTGGCTGGGCTCTTGTGCTGCCCAATATGGATCCATTAAGGCTTTTTAATAAACACCTACTTTAACTTTGGTAGCGTCTGCTCCAGGTCAGCCTTCTCCAGGCATCATTCCTAGCAGGATCAAGTTAGAAATGAATACACACTGTATTGCACTTTTTAAGAAACAGCTACTTTAACTCCGTGTAACCTCTGTCCTATGTCAGCCTTCTCCGGGCATCATTCCTAGCAGGATCAAGCTACAGATGAATACACACCATATGACAGTGAAAAGCAAGGGCACACAGCAAGCCCCAGGCAGTATCTCACCTGATAAGGACCAAGGGCTGCTCCTTGTAGAAGCGCAGGAAGCGGGCCCACTCCATGTAGAGCGTGTACCTCTCGCTGTCACAGTTGGGGTCGCTGGCCTTCTTCCAGTACTGGCACTGTGAGCAAAGCAGGGCAGGGGGAAAACACCTCATTGTCACTCTTGTGCCAAGAATGACACGGGAACAGGCGGGAGGCAGGATTGTAGAAGGGGCAAAGAAGCTTTATTCAAGAGAACCTCGTGGTTTTTACAGAGTGACACGGTAAATTCTATTTGATTGGCTAATGTGAAAAATGTGTATTTTATTATTGGCTTTTCACAAATATTAAAATGAATATTATATGTGTTACGTTAGAAAGTTATGCTGTATTAATTTTCTTAAGAAGGTTAAAATAGAAACTATGTTATGTAAAATAGTTTTAGCAGCCACAGGTCACCTGCTTTTCAGAGAAAAAGAATTTATTGCTCCCTTATCAGAAGAAACAAACTTCTTTCTGCCTCACTTGGGCAGGACGATGCTGGTTAGGATTAAGAGGAAGAAGCTGACACTGACCAGCCAGAATCCTGTGYTTKAATGGAATTTATGCATCATGKATGAGGWATATGAACATGCAATRGGCTATTACTTTTAAGGGTTAATCCTCTGTTAATGTGKGTCCTTTTTCGGGCTTATTTTGCCCAGAAGGAGGTACCCGGACTGTCTGTAACTCTTTGTTCTTATTGTCTTATATTGTCCTAATCCAAATTGTACAAATTTTTATTACTCTAATTATATTGCTGTTTTTATAACCATTTTATTACTATTAAAATTTTAAAATTTCAAAAACAAKTCATTGGCRTTTTTCACAGCTAACTAACAAAACCATCTTCCTCASACACTGTCCCTGAGAAGAACAGAAAGACAAAGCAGAGAAACACCACCTGCAGATTGTTTATACTGAACAAGTCATCACATCCTTACAAGTCCCTGAAAATTCTCCCAAGCCCTGTTTCTCTCTCTCTGTCCCATGGCATCCATACCTTATTTACAAGCCTAAATACTACATTGAAAGAGACAAACAGCAGTGATGATGCACCCCTCTTCAGACTGTGGTGTTGGTTATTATCAGTTATCTTAACTGTCAAATACGATGAAAATTCAGGAACTTCATCACTTTCCTAGAAATTGAACAGTGTAAAATAACCACAGTTTTTGACAGCTTTTTCAATTTTATTTTGCGCCACAAATGGCACAAATGGCTTCTGTGGCACAAAGAAGCTTTGTCAATTATTCACTTTGTGATCTTGGTTTTCCTTTTWTTCTGAATGTCTCTCAATCACAAAGAAAAGCATGAAAATTGGTTTCTAAATAGGAAGCAACTAATAGAAGTTTAGGCAACCTAAATTTCGCATTTTGAAAATATTCCAGAAGATTAAATAATTATTTTTAGATGAAGATTTTTAAGGTCTGTCTCACAAGTTTTAGAATTTTTTCGTAAGATTTCTTAGCATTTAAARTTGGTTGTAGTTGTATAGAAGAGATTCTTGCTTTTTACTGTGGTTTTGGTAATTCCAGTAATATAAAGTGCCTTYCAACCTAGACTAGCATTCTAGATCCTAATCAGCCAAACTTTCTTCCTGAAAACCTAAGGAATGTCCAYCCACTCAATTATTTTTTTTCTAAGGAAAATAAAATATTTTCAAACATTTTAAGATATAAATCTATATGCAGTATTTAAAAATGTCTTATGGCAGAATTCAGAGTAAGTTCACTAAAGCATAGTGACACCTGAAATAACCTTTAAAAACACAGAGAGAAGTTAAGATTTAAGCAAAAAATTAAACAYAACATTTAGGAGGAAAAATTTTAAAGCAAAAAAATCCATGTAAAACACTGTAACTCATCTCTCTCTTGTTTTCTCCATGGAATTTTAGGACTAAATCCACACATGTCATATTAAAAACTGACCTTACAGCAAAACTAAACATAGTATTTACTATCCTTAACACATTTCCAATATTACAGTATTTGTACCCAAAGGTCACTGGGAGATGGACAAGCCACCACCCCACACTGAACTGGCAGGGTTCAGGCAACTCCTCTGCCTTCAGTCCCAAAATGGTATGAACTGAAGAGTTTTTCTCTAACTGCAGGTAGTGTGCACTACTGTGTAACTACAGTATGTGTGCACACCCTATCCTCACACACTGCTGAACGTGGAAATTCATTCCTTGTTATAATCTAAGGTACTACTGTGTGGTCTGTGCCACCAGCATTACAGGAATATGATGGAGTTAAGTCTCTAAAGAGATGAGTGACTGACACATATTCTAAAAACTCATCTGTAGGAAGAAACACTTCAGCACATMAAAGCCAAATAGTAGGGCTGACAGCTATGTCTTGTGTGTTAYAGAACAGAATCAATTACTGGGACAAATTGAAAGGTTTGAGTATATTTTCGTATCTCCTGGAACAGCAAATGTCACAGCAGGTAAAAGAGTGCAAACACTGGGAAATGCTCAAGGGAGCAGAAAGCTGAAATACTTACATCATGAAGAGGATATGCAGCTGTATAGGTGCCATTGTTTAGCAGTCTCTTAATCCCAAATTTTTTCTTCCCTTCTTCTGTTCCGTATGGGCAACGGGTAAGAATATAATTAACCTGAGATTCAARAATGACAATTTCAGACCTTTCCTATTCTAAGGCCATTAAATAGAAACCTATAATAGATGTGCACTGTGTATAATCTGCAGGAACAACATGCAAAAGCAAAAGGTATTTCTTCAGAAGGCCTTATCTCCTATAAGAATACTGGGGGCACAGTTGCCTTCTAGACATCCAGAAGATCAGTTCCAAGAATTATTCTTTATTTCTCAGCAAGATGCACAGGTACCCAGGCCTCTCTGTATTTACCTCAGTTACCATGGCTTCTATACTCATTCCTTCCTTACATGAATATTCCAATGGGACTGTGTAAATGTACCTGTAAACAGAAGCAGCCAAATTCCCATACTTACTATTCTGTTTCTCATGGAGGGTGAGAAGAAAGTGCTCTCATCATTAATGAGGTACAGCTCCTGCTTGTCCTTGCTGAATGGTGCTGTGAAATAATCTGGCTCAGGGTGCATCACCTTCTCGGGCAGCCTTAGTGGGAAAAGCACACAGTCCAGGGGGTTCTCCACCATGGGGGGAATGTCATTTTCCCTGATGGGAACTTTAATGTTCAGCACTTCTGCATATGTGATGAGAACCTCCCATGGCGCATGGATCTTCACAAAAAAAATCTTGCCATCTTCAGATTCCTGCTCCAGAAAAGTTAAATCAGACATTAGACCAAACTGTGTTTGATTTAAAGATTTATGGGAATATTTTTCATATAAAATATATTGCCTTTTACATATTTTTTAAGGATTTAAAAATGAAGCAGGAGAGAGTAGGACTTTCTGTGTGTGTATATGTATATATATATACATATATATATTCACTGAAAAGCTTATTTGAGTGGTTGGCTGTTCATAAAAATAACCTTTGCACTACTACAAGCTCACAAAGGCTTTCCAAACTATATTCATCTCATACACTGAAACCTGAAAATTCTCATTACACTGGAAACACRAAGAACAATCTTGTCATAGGCCTCATGTAACATGTATGTTCTTCTAGTGCTGCTCTGCATTCACAGTAGAAGTTGGCAATCAGAAGGGTTTTTAATACTGCTCAATGAATTCCCTACCTATGGATGTTATAGAGCCTGAACTTCACCAAGAGTTATTTTACTCAGCCTCTGGCACGCTGACTCCATCAGTCAAAACTGCACATCCTCCAGTTATTACAGCAAACAGTACCACTAATCAAACATCCTGAAGGTCACAGGGTCCTTCCTCACTATTACAACATCCAGTGGSCATAAGTAATTCATTCACTGCCTTCCAAACTTGTTACTCATTGTTAGGTAGAATTAAAATCAGCTGTGAGCACACTTCCCATTTACGTGGCTATAAACCAAATCACAGCTATTTTGCCTTCTTGTTACGAAAGCAAAGGCTTTGTTTTTGTTATGAAAGCAAAAACAAAAGTTTCCTCTTGAATCAAAATTATTCTGCTTCCACAGTTCTTATCAATGTATCTGGAAAAAGCACTCAAACATATTAACCTTGTTTCCCCTAAGTTAGTCACACTCCACTGAAATTATAAATATATCCACTGTATATTATAAATTATACACGAGTATAATTTATCATTTTTCTCAGAGAAAGAAAGTGGTTTATTGATTTCCAGGTCCTATTCTTTTTGGTCCTAATTTTTTTTTACCTTCTTGTCTTCTGTTTCTAGCTCCAAACCAGCCTTTTGCAGGTTGCTCTCAAATTCTTTTCTCCTTTCCTGAAGAGAAACAAAGACACTTTAGTAACTGATGAAGTTAGCAACTAATCGATCACTCACCGAAGACTCGCGGGGTTTCACTTCTCTCAGCGGCCCTGATGACAACCCTGCAAGGATGTGTGACCTTCTCAAAGCAAGCAGACAAAAGACAGCGACACACACCAGGCCACTCTCTGGTGAGGGCCGGCTTTGTGACAGGAACCCAGCAGGAAGGGCACTGACCAGCCCCAGGGCACCCACTGGCTGGGAAAAGGCTTGATCTGTGCTACCTGACTCATCAGACAAGCAACTGATGGCTTGGGTCTTGAGCACTTCTGGCTTCAGGAGTGTGAAAAATGCAGGTATTTTATGAYTGGCTTGTCTCAAATGTTAAAATGAATATTATATGTSTTGTGTTAGAAAGTTATGCTGTATTAATTCTCTTAAGTAGTGTGTTAAGTATAGTTTTAGGTTATAACATAACGTTAAAATAGAAAGTATGTTATGTAAGATACTTTTTTTTAAAGAAAGGACTTGMACCAGATAGCAGTCACAGGACACCTAAATCTTTCAGAGAAAAAGAATTTATTGCTCCCTTATCAGAAGAAACAAACTTCTTCCTGCCTCACTCAGCACTGAACGCACTGAGGAAGAAGCTGACACTGCCCAGGCAGAATCCTGTGTTTGAATGGAATTTATGCATCMTGTATGAGGTGTATGAATATGCAACAGKCTGTTGCTTTTAAGGGTTAATMCTCTGTTAACGTGGGTCCTTTTTCAGGCTTATTTTGCCCAGAAAAGGTACCCGGMCATCCGTAACTCTTTGTCTTTATTGTCTCATATTGTCCTAATTCAATTTGTCAAAATTATTATTACTCTAATTGTATTACTATTTTTATCACCATTTTATTACTACTAAACTTTTAAAATTTCAAAAACAAGTAATTGGCATTTT
Source organism: Cardinalis cardinalis (assembly GCA_014549065.1). Lineage (NCBI taxonomy): Eukaryota > Metazoa > Chordata > Aves > Passeriformes > Cardinalidae > Cardinalis > Cardinalis cardinalis. The sequence continues at coordinate 785,003 of JACDOX010000222.1, read as the reverse complement.
TCACAAGGAGGCTGCTCTGTGGGGTGTGGTCAAGTTTAGCTCTATTTCCAAGASAAAAATGAAAAGAAAAATTCTGGAAGCACATGGAAGACTGAGTGCTTCCAGCTTCATCTATTTCTTTTGTATATTTAGTTATACAATTATGCCTGATACAGACGTCCAAGTATTGATTACAGACAATTCAAACAGCATTTCACAAACATCACTGATRAGACCAACAAATCACTGCATGTGCTTAGCTTGCATAAAGTCAGCACGGACTTCATGCAGAGATAACAAACCTGCCCATGGCAGTGTGTGGTGGCTGCATGACCTGTGTGAGCTTGATATTCTTCTTAAACTCTTTGCATAGTAATTCCTAAGTCATGTCTTTAGGTAAGAACATTTTCTTCCTCTCCTTCTCTGTATAATTTTTGAGAGACTGTATTAATTTCCTCTTAATTATATAAAATTCGCTGAAGAACTGCCAGAATAACWATAAATTAACCCAAATATGGAGCCCTACCCTCTTTAAAATGCACAAGCCAGACCACAAATTTATTTCTAGCTAAACCCTGCCATACTGTCTAATGTTTCTTCTATTGAAAAGTCTTAAATTACAGCTTTCAAACATACTTTAAAAACTCCAAAACAYGATAGTTTTCAGCCAGTTTTCTTTCCTGCATGTCAGTGAGGAGTAGACTGCCATTTTTGCATTTCAGTTTGCATAACTTACTCAAACAAATGACTGCAGACTGAAGAATAGCTTTCATAGCCCTCAGATGTTTTCCTGTGTTAGMGGCCTCTCATTTTTATGTGTCATATCTGATTTTGCCAAATATTACTAGATAATAAATTAGACACTGGACTATATAAACTGGTGAATATGAAAACTCCTGAGTTCTAGCACATGCTGGGGGCAAAAGCAATCCCATGCACTATTTTTCCTACAAACCTGCCTAAATGCACCTGTATAAACATGCCAGAGAACTCGGGTTTGCTGACATGATAATCAGCTAGAGAACAACACAACAAAAAGGTGATTTCAGAAGGTATGTTAGGATGCTGTAGAAAAGCTGACATTCAAGCCTAGTATCCAAAGCTAYATGCTACTCTGGATTACCTTTTCTCCTAACAAAGAGGCTGGTGTGTATTCTTTCTCCAGCAAACACTGGAAGAGAGCCAAGCAAGTCAGCTCAGAGGCYTCTCTCCAGCTGTGCAGCTCAGGAGCAGACAGAGCCAAAGGGCCTGGCCCCATCCTACTTATCTTTCCTTACAATACACTTAGTGTGACAAACTGCAGTGCTCTAATAGAAATTATGCTCTTATTACCACCTTGCTCTTCTCCCACAAGCCCCCTCCTGAAACCCATGAAATGTACTGTACTTTCCACTTAATGGGAAAAACATTTTTAAAGGAAATCAATCTGCTGGGGGAGAAAAAAAAAATCCTCCCCCTTTTCTTGTCAAATATCAGATTTCTTCATGTCACCATCAAAGGCTTAAAATGGACAAAATGTATCCTTGGACTGGAGCTGGTTGTTTTTAAGCTGTACTGAGAATTTTAAGCTTACTGCCCCAAACCTGATAAACCATTCCTGGTGCATGTATTTCTGACTCTGCTGTAGATGCCAATCTGCAAAGAGGCATGAGGGAAGAAGCTCTGTAAGTCATCACATCCACTATATTATGTGGATATCTGACATAATGTGGGATAAGCAGAGACTAATTTTATCATCCAACATGTGCTGGGCTGTAATGAACCATCCCACTAAGATTAACAAGGCAAGATCCAAAGTCCAGCAGCACTATTGTGCCCAAAGCAAATGCAATACTGCATAACCAGGCAGCTAGGGAAGAGAGATAACTTCTATAAACCCAATTGTGATAACAATGCTGGAACAACAACAGGTAACAATGCAGGTCCAACTCCTGGTGGGTCCCTTCTGACTCAGCATATTCTGTGATTCTTTAACTCTGTGAATTCCTGGCCCTGCACAAGACACTCCAGGAGTCACACTGTGTGCCTAAAAGGGTTGTGCAAATGCTTCTTGAACTCTGCCATTGCTTCTCGAACACAAGCTTGGTGCTATGACCACTGCCCTGGGGAGCCTGTTCCAGYGCCCAATCACCCTCTGGTACAAAACCTTTAGTTCCTAATACCCAACCTAAACCTCCCCTGACTYAGCTTCATGCCTTTGCTTTGAGTCCTGTCACTCACTGGGGTCCCAGAGAGAAGAGATTGGTACTTCTCCCTCCTGTTTCCCTCACAAGAAAATTGTACACTGTGATGAGGTTTCCCCTCAGTCTCCTCTYTTTTGTGCTGAACAAACCAAATGCTCTCAGCTGCCTCTCATAAGGCTTTCCCCTCAAGGCCCCTCACCAGCCCTGTGGCCCTCTTTTGGACAGCCTCTCAACTTCTGTCTTTTTTTATATTGTGGTACCCAAAATGAGACAAAGAACTCAAAGTGAGACTGCTCCAGCTCAGAGCAGAGCASACAATCCCTCCCTTGCCTGGCTGGTGATGCTGTGCCTGATGCCTCCCTAAGACAGGGCTGGCCCTCCTGGCTGTCCCTGATGTCCCCAGGACAGGGCTGGCCCTCCTGGGGACCCTGCAGGGCACTGCTGACTCACTGAACTTKGTTGTGGRTCCYTTCCAAAGCAGGACATGCTGTGATTCCTTCTGCAGCTACCAGCCAAACTCCTGCCAAGCTGTGTGGTGTGCTCTGAGTTCAGAGTGAGCCCAGCTTTCAGCTGCTCCTGCAGATCTGGGTGCAGGGCTAACAGCAGCAACAAGCATCTGACACTTGCTGCCCCTGGCTCCCTAAGTCTGGCATGGCCTGACCTCTAAGAAAGCAGAGGTTTCTGTCTGAGATGATGAAAACTGGGAGAGGAACTCAATGAAATTTCCTTCTSTATCTCTGTACCCCACTGGGGACAGAGGGACTTTGCTTCCAGTCAASATAGGAGTGGAGTTACTTTGCACAGAGATCTTTGAGTCCCAAGGCTCTGTAGTTCTTGTGAAGAAATATGCTTATGGACAATAAAGACTATGTCGTGGTCATACACCAATACTTTGCTAGCTATTTTTATAAATTCTACTTATTTTTTCATGTTCACATACATTTCATATGGTGGTGAAATATTTCCATGTGTGCTGGAGGCTTTAAAGAACAATATTGTCTCAAAAAATCGTAATCCTAATTTTTGTTCAGAGGCCTTTGTGGTTTGGATTTATTCATGTAGCTTATAGAAGGCAAGTTCAAAACAGCTGAAGGCAAGTTCAAAACAGCATTCCAGTTGAAGCTGGAATGTATCTGGGAATATCAAAAAAGTTAAAAGTTGTTCTGCATTAAACTAAGGGAGAAAATGAACAGACTGATTCTTACATCTTCATCAGGGATATGTTGAAACACACAAAGAAGTTATTTATCCCATTCTTAGAAATGCAGAATAAAGCTGTTTCCTTGAGACTAGGAAACAAAATCCTTTGTTACAGCTGTTATTCTCCTCRTATAAACACTTTATTCTCAGCTGTTCCATTCTACTGCATCATTGTACTCCCATAAAAGAAACATTTCTTTCTATGTTAACTGTACAATAGCAAGTACAGTGTATGTCAGACAAATTCCAGAGGCTGCAGTTCATCAAGATTTAAATCTTGTTACCATAAAGACAACAGCACAGTATTTGTATGCTAAGAAGTCYGCACTAATTTATGGACATACTAACTGCATAAAGATCTATGGTGAACATAATTGTGGGGCATATAATTGGTATCTCCATGACAGTTTGCCCAGTGACCACAGAGTTTATCTACAGGGCCACTGACCTTCCTCCATGAGGCCATAAACTCTTTTGCAAGGAACAGATATATACAGAACTAAATATCCAAAGACTTAATGTGGATGTTTATGCCTTTTGAAAGGCAGAGATATTCTCCCAGGAAGTGCATTTTTATGCCAAAGAGGAAGGACAATATTAGCTACTAACTCTTGTGCTTTTTCCCATGCGAATCCTTCAGTCAATAATGACACCCATGGACATGGGCTCTGCTCTGGCAAAGATTCCTACACCCCTAATAAGCCATAAATCAATGAGAAGGAAATTGCTGCACACAACATGAGTGAGTGACTAGACTGACCATCTGACTGATTTTCCTTCCCACCTGAACATAACCTACACAGTATTCTTTTCTTCCCTCATTTTAAATAACTCAAGTATGACTAATGGAAAAGTTTAAGAGTTGCTTTGACAAATTTTGCATAGGTATCTTTCTTCTCTCTACATTGAGTGGCCTTCTCTTCCTTATTTTTGAAATGCATTTTGCTTCAGGGGAGAAGAAAGCATCTAGCCAGGAGTACAGCCTAACAAAGAGTCAGGGTGAGCTTGAAAAAGTATCTTTGTATATAAACCTATGACATCATTGCTATCAACATCATTGCTATCAAATAATCTGGTCTCCCAAGAAAATCTTTGGAATGTGCCTAGCTGAGCAAAGCTGACTGAGATGCTTAATCTGGGAAAAACATCAAACAGAGACATGACAAATTTTTGGATTTTTTAATGTAGTAAGAGTAGGATAGAGGGGCTGGGTTCTTTGCTAGATTGTATTGGATGCAAGAACAGGCAGCAGAAGTTCTTAATGAAAACAGTATTTTCTACATAAAAGAATGAAAGCAATATGCAATTTTTTTAACAGCCTAATCTTGCAGTATTTTTCCAAAGGAAATTTGGATTTTTAATTATGAAATTACAAAATTACTTCAATATGACAAGATAAAGATTGTAACTGCTCTTTGCTTCAAAGACTAATAGTTTTGATCATGATTCTGTCATAAGCATTGGTGTAATTAGTTTTTTTAGATACCCTTATCTTTCAGAAAAATMTGATTACTTGAGAATGCAATTTTTTAGTGTCTCTCTCCTTTTTAAATTTTTTGATCATGAATTAACTTTGGAATTATATTTTGGAGAGACTAGTTTGTAAATGTAACCTCTCCTGGCTCTGAAAGGAGGTAGTGAATACAGAGAAAAAACAAATTTAAATCCTCATTTTTAAAAAAATATTGTGCTTTATATAAAATTGGTTGTCTTGACTGCCTCTCATTATATTGGATTTTTTTATACAGCTTGAATTTATGTCAGCCAAGTGAAACCTCATGTGTCAGTGTGAGCATGGAACAAACAGGTGTCATTAACTGATTCCATCTGACCTACTATTACCAATGAGGGTCTTGCTGGCAAGTTCAAGAATAATCACTAACTGGCATTTTAGAGAAAGTTTGTTTTTGTGCTCTGTTACATAGGAGGGCTCTTCTCAAAGCCACTTTAAATATTCTTCTAGAAGAATGAACACACATATGTAGGCAGTAGGTAAAGCACAGGGAAAAGCTCCAGGAGGACATGCTGTGTTTGTGTTACTCAGAGTATATTTTAAGAAAAGAGTCTCYATTAAAGAAAAACTGCACTGAGTCTTGGAGTTAAGAATCTATTTCTCCTCTAACTACAGTCAAAGGGTATGAAAAATTAGTCCTTGTTAAATCTTGTTTGGGTGACTTTTGCTTATTTAGAAGAATAATACTCCTTTATTTSAAAGTATTTACAGGTGCAAGGATTTACAAATATTTCTCCATAGTCTTAGCTAGACTGCTAAAYGAAGAAGTAAAATAATTTGAATTACTTTGTTCCATTGTATAATATATTGTTCAGCCTAAGTAATGAAGAGATCAACTCAATAATCATAGACACAAGAATCTAATAAAATTGGATCCTGACATACAACAGTAAATTACACAGAAATGTTCATATATGGGATTGCTTTTCACATAGCTATATTTGATTTTTTTAGGTAAGTTCTATTCCAGATGAGTCTAGTGATCTGAAGGGTTAGTAACTGATATTCATCTTATTATAAATAAAAATTAAGAGGACTTCAAAAAGACAAACTTACCAACTTCTTTTCCCATTCCTTATTWAGATCATCCACATAGGAGAGAACAAAATCAATTCTCCTGACWCCATCCCTGAAGAAAATAGAATCTTTGCTTTGATGTCTTTTATCAATCTGCAGAAGATACAGGCATATCAATTAAAAAAAACAAGCACTGTTATTTCTCTAAAATATCACAGAAAGCAAAGAAGTTCCCCCATATTGCCACAGTTCTTCAGTTTCTTTACAGCTGAAGATACATCTGGGCAAGTTTTAACAAGGGCTACATCTAGATTAATTTCAAAATTAACTGCTTATGTCCGCAAGCACTACATGGAAACAACTGACACAGGAAAACTAAATATATATATATATATGTTAGTGTAGCAATACTTGTGAATACTTGAAGCAGGTAGCAAAATGTAAATTCATGCATTTTCCTCTACATAACAACATTCACTAAATCAACCACCACAGAGACATATGTCCCAGCAATGACCACACATAAAAATAGCTCACAAAAGTACAGGGGTGATGTTTCAACATTGAATATTTACTTTCATGGGRAAAAAATACACCTAATAAAAGATATCAATGTAACAGGGTAATTAGTATTCCAATTGATCTATTAAAGRTCATATTTTAATTTACCAACATGCCAGAATGTCTTAGCAACAACATCCACCTTTTTCACTATTAGGCCACAGTAATTATTGTTAGGCAAAGAAAAGACTGTAACCCCACTCTCCTAGGGAAGTTAACTCATTAGGCAATATTGTTTGTTATCATATCAATATTCAGCTCTGTCAAATCACATACAAGACATACAGCAAAGTGAATATTCCAGTTTAAATGTAACTCTGTGCACAGGAAGGCTGCTGTTACTTTTTCACACCTATCAGCGAAAGTGTATTTGTATAGGGCTGAACTGGGGTTTCATTCTATTACAGTAGGAACAAACCAGAGTATCATGTCTCTGTCTTTTGCCTCTCACACCATGCAAGGATGCATGTGCTCCCTGAGAAAGCACAGAATAYTTATTTGTAGCTGTGACCCCTGCTCCCAGTTAGCAGAAGGCACCACACAGTGAAGCATGTTATTACTGCAGCATACAAGCCACTCGCAATAGCACTGATCACTGCTTTACCCGGAGACGCCGCTTCAGGAACAGATTATACTTCCTTCCACTCTGCTGGAACAACCAACAAGCAGTTAGCAGGCCCACTGTTTCTCCCCAAGAACCAACTGCTTCAAGCACACCCACCCCAACTACAGTGAGTAAGAAATCCATGTCCTTTAAAGGCAGGAAAAGCCTCCAAACATCAGAAAAACACAAGCGCMCACAAATAATATGACTATCATGTCTTTTTTTATTAAAGGCAAAGCTGGGCTGGAATCTGTTTGGACAGTAAAAATGTTTTAAGACAATGATTTCTATAATACTACTTGCTATCATTTACATACTTCAGTCTCAAGAGTGCTACTGGTCACAGTGACCCTGAGAAAAGTTTGAAAGTCTCTCTTCCCAGCCTGGCAGTCGAAGGAGTCAGAGCTCTTAATTTCTCATTCTCAAGGTTGWTTATTGTTTCTTTTCTGTAAAATTTTTTCCCTTGACCTGCCGAGGTCTGCTCAGCAAGACAGCCCAATGCACTCTGCCTGCCCCAGGGCTGTGTTATCTTTTTATACTACRTGTACAATATTTACAATTACTCTCCAATACCTATCACCTATATTAGACAGTGAGCTTCTACTCCAAACCAATCTAAAAGTGCCAACATCACAGCAAAGATGAAGGCTAAGAAGGAGAAAGGCTGGACCCACCCAGTTCCCTCCATCTTGCCTCCTGAACCCCCATTCTAAAAACCCCAAAAATCTATTTTTCACCCTGTGACAAATTCACTGTCATTCTACTTAAACTSTCGTGGCTTGTAATATTCATATAAAGCTGGTAATTGTTTTTTCTAAGGGCTAAATCAAAGGCACAGGGGTCTTGGGCTYTGTGCCAAGGCCTCTRAGCCTCCAGACAGGGGCTTGAGTCCTCCAGGGCAGCCAGAGGAATTCCCTGGGTTCCAACACTTCAGCAGATTTAAAAAAGAGCAGTAAGAAAGTGGTTTTGAGTGTAGAGCAAAGGTACCAAAATACTGGCTCATGCATAGTGCATGCAAGTTACTGTAATGCTCATGTTTGGTTGGACCCACTGGGACATAAAATGACAAACAGCAACCATGTTATTCCAGAGCTGACAAAATTACAGGTAWWAATATCCACATAATTTATGGGTTTATCTTCAAATAGGCTGAAATTAAATAAAAATAATTGACAATTGTATTGTTCCATAGTGTTGCACAACTTTATGMATCTTCATTAGACACACTAAGTAACTGCTGAAATTAGACACTTGAAGCAGCCATGCATTATCCAGAACTCCTGTGCTCCTATCCTTGCCSTCGGGAAGCTACAAAACACTGTTGCAAATCAATGCAGCACAAAAAAACCTAAAAGAAATTACTTTCTGAAAATGCTAGCATCCATTCTTTGCCTTCCCTCTTCAGCAATTCTGTTAAGGTTTTTTTGTTGCTCATCTTCTTGAGAAATATTTACAGCAGATCAATTAGAATACTTTGTATGGCTGAAATCAGGACAGCTGCTTCAGAAATGCTTTTGCTTTCAAATGCAGTACATCATCTTTCATGATTAAATGGTTCGCAAAAATCATGGAATCCAAGAGAAGAAAAGAAAAAGCATTTTTTTGTTCTATTTTGTACTTACAGGTTTAGGTCTTTCTTTGAAAATATAATTGTGACTACATGCAAACTGCAAGTTCAGATACTAAGTGAATCAAGTTAAAACATTGCATAGAACCATGCTAACAGAGTCAACAGTACTGTAATTATTCAGCATTACAGTAAGTAAACCCCAAAGTGCATTCTAACAACTTAAAATGTTAGCAATTGCCCCAACCACTGATTAAAAAAAGACAGTGACTTCAYAAGCACAGAAATTGTTCTAGTGCACTAAATTCATATACAAAAAGAAGAAATAAAACAATAAGCAATACTTCAAAAAAAAGCTCCCACCRAAGGAGCAGCCCAAATTGTTTGGGTTGCATAGTTACAATTAATTATTCAATACAATCGAAGAAGTATTTTATCTTTACTGACATCAAAATTTGGTTGTTTTTTAATACGTATCAGAATCCTCAGTAATTGAAGGTCTGACAATCAATTTAAGAAAATGTAGTAGTCATTGTCCCATCTGCTATTAGAAGGGGAATACTTATCACCTCTTTCTCCTTCWGGAGATCATCCTTTGAGACACAGGATTATTCACTGTGGATAGTGACAGGCCTGCTCATTAAACCCATAAATTATTCCTTTCATTTTGCTCCATTTGGATTTCACAAGGAGAACAAGATCAGTCCTGCACATTCAGGAAGGTTTGTGCATACATGTGCGCCTACAAGTTTAATGTATATAAAAAGTTTGTAATTTGCATTGATTCTATCAGTGAATCATTAAACATTTGTACATCTTATTTCTTAACAGCTCTTTCCAGAACTGCATAAATGCTGTTAGTGATCCTCGACAACCTGCAGTTATTAAATGAATGTACACCTCATGACAGAAAATGTCTTCCTCCTGCAATACAAATAGCCAAATTAAAACTTCCCAATACAGTACAGATAGCAAGCTGAAGCTTTTTAGTAATTACACCCAATGAGAACTACAGAAGAGATGGAGCCCTGAGGCATATGGTGAAAACTCAAGAAGCAACAACCACAAGTCACAACGGCAGAAATTCCTACTGGATGAGAGGCTGTGGTTGAGTGGGAATGGGTACAAAAGATTGCCCAGAGTGAATGCATAATCTCCATCCTCAGAGACAACAGCCTGATTAAGCTATACCAGGACTGATCTGCACTGACTGTGCAACCTGATCTACCTTTGAAGCCAGCACTGCCTTGAGGGGAGGTCAACCATCCAGAGGTCCCTTCCAACCCAAGTTCACTGTAGGACTCTATGCAATCCCATTACTGCAAACATTCAGCATTTACCACAGCTTTCAAAACGTCAAATAAATCCATCAACTACAAAGCAAGTTACAAACCCCACCTGTTCAAAACACAAATAATGCCCTCCTGTTATCCTGTAATAGCTTTCCAGACTCATTAGTCTAGTTCTCTCTCTAAGAACTGTGACCACTCAGCTTGTGGACAGATGTGCTAACTGAATGCTGTAATGGTCTATCACGAAGAGATACATTTTCTTTTCATGTGGCATAAGTGCAAACTAACAGGATTCATATGGTACTATACCAATAGTTAAAGGTATTTTATATTTGATAATTTCTCTCTAGACACCCAGCAGAGGCTGGGGTACTGGACCATGTCCAACCAAACAACCCTCCAAGTACCTAGGCTTGCAATCCTCACCTCAGACACAATCCAAAGCCCTGCAGTAGGAAACCCTGACTCAACAGGACAGGTGACAGGAGASACTGAAATAGGGGTCTCCTCGAGCCAGGTCTCATAAGCTCTTGGAGATATATTTCACACCCAAGATAGCTCAGCTGCCTCAGAAGRCATAAAATCAGCAGGATGGCTTCTGTGGCGGTGTTAGAAACAAAAAGGTTTTAATAAAAGGCAAAATAACAAAACTCTTTACAGAGAAAAACCGAGCCAGGTGCAAGAGGCCCTACTGCCTCTGGTAAAACACCTCAGAAAAGCAATTATTTTCTTTKTTCTCTTCTTTTTCCAGTAAATTGCTCAGGTGGGACTTTYTGGCTCCTRYCCAATTAGCTAWCCTTAAGTTTGAGGTGAAGTCCCCCAGGTCCTATGAGATGTCTTTTCACCTAATTGAGAAGAGAAACTTCTAGGCTTTTTTCTTTCTTAAGGAGACAAAGGATAGTTTTGTCACTCTGCCAACAGGGGACACATTCCTATAAAAGAGACCAAGATGTCAGCAAGGAAACAAAGCCCAGCTCGAGACGAAGCAAGGCTGTCAGAGCCCAGGGTCTGCTCTGCCCAGACTGGTTGGGCACGGTGTGTAAGTGCTGGCTGGCAGCCCCACACCCACAGATGCACCCAGACTCACCATTCAGCACTGCTGCATGCTGCTGAGGAGTCCTTGGCTCCACAGGTGCCCCTGAGACACCTCTCCAGGGCCAAGGCAAACACTCAGGCCCAGGGAGCTGGAGAGSTAAAGCAGCTGCTGGAAGTGGCACAACCACCAGCCCTGGCCCAGAGGAACAGCTGTGGGCTGGGGCTGAGCCACGGGCACCCTGCTGAATGTCCCTGTGGCCTCACTGCCCCCTGGCACACTGACAGTGGGCAGTGTGGGCAGCTACCCCGTGGGGGTTAGTGGTGTCACAGTACCCAAAACACAAATATGCACTGCAGATTATACAGTAATTATTTCATCCCCTATGTTTTTACGGCACTCTGAGGGATTTCTATTTCTGGTTATCCATCCAACAGGAAATGTATCCTTTCAGCTCACTTAGCACAGTTCTCACCTTGGCACTGAGCTTCCTCCAAATACACTCTGCTACTAAACATCCCAGCCCTCCCTATGTCGGCACCTCACAGACAGGGAAACTTGTCCTAGAGCAATACTTTTCAGATTATTATCCAGTCAGAAAACTGCAAGCTCCTTATGTTCAGAAACACCCTTCCCAAACTCAGCGCCTCGGACCTCACGGCTTCCCAAGCGCGCAACCCCACAGAGCGGGAACTGCAGGCTCAGACCGGAGCTCCTTTCCACTTCTGCTTTTGTAGCTTTTATCTTTTCTGTGGGAAGGTGGTTTACAGCAGAATTTTCAGTACCAAAGCAGTGACCAATACCAAGCAGAGATGGAGGAAGCCATTAGCTTCATTAATTACAGYACAGGGCAGCACCTCTGGCTGTGACTAACGAGAAAGACTAGATGTTACATTAATACCATGGAATGGTTTTTATGATCCCCCATCAGCACAGCAAGGACTTACATTATCATACTTGTACATTACCAGGCAAAAAACCTATCTGAAACTACAACATTAAACTGATTTATAACACTTTGCTGGCTTGAGTCTGCAAACAAAATATTTATTTTATTATCTGCATACCTTTGATAATCACACAGCAAGTTAGATGTAAAACAGACACTGTAAAAACCCTGAAGAACTACATTAAAACGCAACTAGGTAATTTATGMTTAGCAATCTACAGCAGAAAAGCTTTCAGAGTACAAAAATGGACAAAAATATAAGGTTTGAAAGCTGAATCAAAATACAAGAAAAGCCTCCATAACTGAAAGGGTAGGAAACATTCAATGGCTTAAAAACAAAGTTATCACCTTCACTTAGATCCCCAGTTTGCATGGAATATTTCTATAGTCCTCCTTTTCACTGAATTAAAACATGCTACAGGAAAAACACATGGCTTTAAGTGCTGCTACACAAAATATGAATAYATATATTTATCCATATATATGAACTTAAACATAACTTTATAAATACGTATCTAAATTATATAAATGTATTTCCAAAAGTAGAATGTTCCTGGAAATACATTTACAGAACATACACAAATATACAGGTAACTCTCCTGAAAATCCAAATGGCATATTTCTGCTTCATGTACTCAGTTCCCACTTTACCAGAGACCCTTTCCACGAAGTTCTCATCATTCTTCCTTGAAGGAATCCACACAACTGAAGAGCTCACTCACTTTAAAGATGTGTATTAACAGCACTCTTAACACCACCCATCCCATTTCCAGTTATACTTCATGCAGGCCATAAGGTTGCATACAAAACTATAATCTTTCCCATTCAAAGGAACACAAAATCCCAYGTATTTCTTGTAGCTAGAACTTGCAAGCTGCTTGTTTCACCTTCACTCATGTTTCAATTCTCAGCCCCATTAAAATCTGAAAGCTTGAAAACATGCATTTCAAAGCAGTTTAAGACACCAAGATATTTGCACTGAAATATAAATGCACATGAAAAGCCTCTCAGGATAAAAGAATACATTAAACAAGACCAGAACCAAGAAAAATAAAAAGTAAGCTAGGGGAGCGTACGTGTTAATGGAAGACACCAGAGCCCGAAGTAAGCAAGCAGACAGTTTTRATACACCTCAGCATGTACTTCTTCAGTTATTTTAAATTACTTTTTGTACTTTTTCTACATCAAACAATAATGATTCTTTTAAGTTTTCTGATATATTTGAGAATTTATATGGTTATCTTATCTGTGAATTTCAGTAAGTGGCTATCCTGAGCCTTTCCTTATCATTTACTACAATAAAAAAAAGAGGCAACATATTTCAAAGGATGTCAGTGTTTGTTTCTTGTTCTTTAAAACATTTTAAAGTATCATGCTGACTCACAGAACCCTCAGGCCATCATGATAAAAAGGAAACCCACATTTGTTAATAACACCAGAGTCAGAATACATCCTATATCCCATCAAACCAAAACAATGATAAAAAAGCAAACTTTCCAGTTTTCTCCACCAATCTCAACTTTTCAATTTTGTCTATCATCCTTTTGGATTTATTTGAATTTATCTCTTAAGTCATCTCTAGGAATAAATGCAAAACCACATTCATTTTTATCAACTAGAAAGAATTGGTTTTTGAAGGATGGCATCCTTGAAACTGGAAAATTTTCTGGTGAGGGATGTTTTGGCATACTGTAATAGAAGACGCCACACAAATTCATGCAAGGAAGCATGAATACTTCTCACTGCTTACCACTTGATGTTCAGGGATGAGTAAAGTAGTCTCAGTGCTGTTTAGGCCCTGCCAGTGGCATCACGGGAAAAACAATGTTGTTAGCGATGATGCAAAGGCTAATTCAGATTTAAAAGTAAAGGCTTATTCAGAAGAAACAATGTAGCTCCTGGTGTAARCTGCTGAAAAGCTCTTCTGAGTGATACACAGGTTTCAGTCGAGATAGAGTTTAAACCAACCTCTATTCTTCAGAGCAGGTTGGTCTCTAGCCTACAGTACTAACTTTTATGTGGTCCAYACTGATTTTTAAGCAGTAATAATTACAATTTTTGATAAGAGTTAAACAGTATTCCTCATCATTTCCATTAGAAAAAATACAGTGTAAACAAGTTGGTACAGATTACCCTTTATGAACTGGTGAAGTTAAACTGTTAATAGTACTCTTATCTATTTTGATCCCAAAGAGAGAAAATGTACACAGCTTAGATGACTGGGCATTCAGAACAAATGTGCTGCCCCTTACGTGGTTATTTTTTAACTAAAAACTSAAATTATACAGTGTACACTGAATGAAAACAAATGCAGTGAGCCAAATCCCTAATCTCACAGAGTAGACAAGGTAAATTGATAGCAGTAATTGCAGTTATACCTAATGAGACTAATGAGACAAGGTACCAGTAATTGCAGTTATACCTAATGAGACAGTGAGGGCTTCCCAGATTCCAGTTCTGACCCACACCCAGTGAGGAGGCCCTACCCTGATTTTAATGGTACAACATCTGGTGCTCTTTGTTTTCCTGTATGTTGGTGTGGAGGCTGCTGCAACACCCTCAGGCCAGACTGCACACAGGTGTGACAGGAGCACCAAGAGCAGATCCTCTGCAGAGCACAGCCACCCTACACCCGTGGCCATCAGCTCCCTGGGGTCCTGGCCCATCASTGGGGCCTTGCAGCAGTGATAGCTTTGAGATCAGGTGCTGCTATTGCAATGAATAATGGCTTTCTCAGTATCTAATTCTGTCAGTAAATATCTTACCACACTTTTGTTTCGTCTTGCTTTTGTACGCTTTGAACACAAACCACAGACAGATTTAAATGTGCAACCAAACAGTGCAAGTCCATTATGAAAAYGCAATAGCTTTCTCTGGAATTAAATTAATTTTGAATAGAAGCAGAGTATTAACAGCATTTTATTATTATTGCATCATTTACTTGTTTAGAGGTGTAAAATTACAGAAAGTTTATTACCCCAAATGCAATTTTCATAAAGTACTCTTGATTATTTTTTAAATAATGTTTTTCACTTTTATAACAATTTTTCTTGAGAGAAATCACTAAGGTCCATTCCTATCCTGGTTACAGATCAAGTAACACACACATCTTTACATTCTTTTTGAATGATGCCATGTCTGGATATTTGCTTATCTAAGTAAGTCAAAAATGTCCTTTTAAGAATGCAGTAAAATAAACAGAAAGGTCAATCTGTTTTTTGGCAGGGAATCCCCCTGAGAAACAGTGCAAATATAAATAGCTGCACTGTGCTCTTACCATTAGTCTGAACGGGGTTTAGAGGTCTAATCCTCCTGTCACCTATGCTGCTGGAAAAATTTGCACTTTAGTAGAGCACTAAGAGGTAAGACACTTAGTGGTAAGTTTTTCTCCAATTATACACATATTTACACTGTAAACACTTGCCATGGAAAGTACTGTACAAACTTTAAACTGCTAAAAGCACAGCCTTGCTTTTCAATGCTGCCCTGTGGCTCCTGACTCTCCACTGCACACATTCCCCCCCACCCACTCTGGTACCCTTCCAAATCTGCTTTTATCCAGCCTCTCCACCCCCTACTCCTCCCAGCCACTGCTCACCACCTCCTCCATGGTTAGATGGAAATCCAGGCTTTAGCCACCTTACTGCCCACACTGCTTCACTCAGAGACAGAATTTTACCACATCTAGTGAAGCACAAAGCTGTGAGGTGAAGACACACAGCTGGAAAAGGCCTTTGTACTTTCCTATGCATTCTGTTAAATGCTTTCCTGTTAGTCATGGGATCTTACCCTGCTCAGTGTAACTGTCTGAAATTAATTAGCTGAAGTCATTAGGATTAACTATTTTTAAACTGGTGCTTGTACCTTTTCCTGCACATTTCAATCGCTCTGATAGGAACACACTGCTTTTTCATGATATGCCAAAGTCTGTACRGCACAAAGGAGCTCCAGCGTTGGTTACACATGACATGTAAAACCAGAATCAACTCAAATAATCCATCCAACTTTGTTGAGATGAAAACTGAGAGGGTTGACAGTGGTGGCAGCAGAGTTGGGCTGGTCCCTCTCAGTCTGGAATCCACTCTCTAAAGTCTTTAATGCACTCTAGCTCTCCCCAAAATAGCCCTCATGTGCTCTTGTTAGACTTGGAAGAAGTATCTTTTTATTTCTTTCTAGATTTTGAAACCAATTTGGCTCATCCTTGCAATATTAACAATGCTATTTTATGTTTCTCTACTTGAAGATCCACCAGTCTGAATTGAAAAACRAACAAGTATGAAAAGTAATGCACAATGTGATGGTGTTTCTCCAGAAAACAAACCCCAACCAATTAATTTGGAACACCTGCAGCACCTACTGCTCTGAAGAAAAGACAACCCATGAGTCAAAGTGTAATTGTGGATAAAGGCACTGCTTTAATGAATTTGCCAATTTACTTCCGCTAACCTGACTTAAATAAAGACAGCTTGCTCACAGGTTTTCTTATGATCAAGGGACATTATGGAAAATTCTGATTAATTTTTAGTAAGTATTTTCTTGGTGTGAAATGAATAGAAAGGTAAAAATTTAATGTATAACTGTGCAAGATGAATTCCTCTCTCCTTAGAGATAGAACAGGGCACAGTTCCTGCAGTCTTACACAGACACTAGTGTGATCACCTGCCTTCTATGAGGCAGAGTCCACATGCACACCAAGCAAACATCTCTAATTACTTTGTACTTCTTCATTGGAATAACAAATAGTCCTCTGGATAGATGCACCTCTATAGACATCATTTGAAGCAGTCCCCACTGCAGCACTTATTTGAAAATACCCCCATTATATCTTTTTTTCTCCTCCTTCTCCAGTCTGCTGTTTGTGGAAAACATCTCCTTGCCTCCCTGCATGACAAAGCATCTAGAAATTATTTATGCTGTAAGTCTTGGAATATGAAAAGCTGATGAAGTCCAAGTGACCTTACTCCTTTTGGTCCTGTGGGAGATTTAAGAATAAGGAAAATGAGTCCCAAGAAGAAGCAGTTAAAAAAAAAAATGGAAAAAAAACAGGGTGAAATAGGCAAGAAAGCAAAATCATGAAGGACAAAATGCACCACTGCTTGGTGTCCAGTGCTTTTTGAGTCCTGGACTTCATCCAACTTTTGTATATATGCTGGCAGGCTTCACTACAGACTGTTCTTCMCTTTTTGTTTTACTTGCATCATTCCTTATATCCAAATCACATATTCCTTTGCAGATTACAAAAGAAAGAAAGAAAAAAACCACCAACCACTGAATTATGGGCGGGTAATGTTTTTGCTCTCCATATTAAATCTAGATTTATTTTTTCCCTCTTATTTTTAAATCAACAATAAAGCCTTAGCTTTTTCTCAGTGCTACTGAACAGAAGCATACTGTTGCAGGATATTATGTCTTTTCTCTTCTAAAAGAAAAGACAGTCTGAGCATAATGAAGTAGTGACCTGAATGGAAGTTTGTTTAACTCTTTCTCAATGGTTTTTTTTTTTCAATTTATTTTAGTTCTGTTTTAAAATTACTTGACTTAAATCAGTTTAGGAATTCCAAATGCTCATATATTTTAACTGCAGAAACATTGTTAAGTGACAGGAAAATTACTAGCCTATCASAGAGGTAAAATCATTTAATAGAGAAATGTGCTACCTGTCAAGCCAAGAACAAAGCATATTGACCTGAGCTCAGAAGGGCCCTGGTGGAAGGAGGAGAAACCATGCTGGGATAGAAGATCCTGCTGAATTCCTACAGGAATGCATCAAGGATGTTAAAGGCAGCCTAGCAAAGAACTGAATGAAAAGAAACTATTCCAGTTTATACAGAAGACAACTGAAGCTGTAACAGCACATGAAGACAAAAGATTAGCATTATATGAAAAAAATCCCATAAATACTAGGGGCTATCTTACTCTTGCAAATAATTAATAGAATAACTTTTAAATATAGTCTTAACCTGAATTCTAGGACATTAATCATCAAGAACTAAGCCTGGCATGGCTGATAAGAACGTGAAACTGGGCAAGAAGATCAAGAGTAACTCTGTAACTTTGTATCTGGCTAATGCACAGAAAGCAAAAATCAGATAAATGACAATGTGTTAGGGTTCCTTGGGTAGGACAGGGCAAAGCACAGGAAGGCACTAACTTAAATGTAAGCAAACATCAGATAACCACCTGATCTGCAGACACAAACTAAGGCCAAACAAGATGTCTCAGAGGGAACAATGAAAACAACAAAACAAAACCCCCAAGTTATCAACTACTTACTGCTATTGCTAATTTGACAATCACAATACTTTGTGATATTTAATAAYGAAGTATAAAGAAAAATAATTATGTAAGGAAACATGTAAGCAGAGAACAAGAGAAAAGGCTGCATGAAGTTACCAAGGAGAGATTTTTGAGAGGATAACCAGATAAATTTTTCCCAGACATGAATGTGCTGAAGATCAAAGCCTCCTCCTCTCCCACCTCATCATGAATCTTTCATCCTTCAAAGAAGGTTCAAATCCCATTTCCCTACACATATGACACATGTTGCACTCTTTCTCCCATGCTTCCTCCCTTTTCATATGTCCTAAGTCATGAACTGACTTCTTCCCAGCTTTGGTGAAGTAGGTCACCTCCATCCACTCAGATGCAAGTAGCTCAGAATCAGCTTATCATGGTATGATGGCATTGTTCAGTGAAGCATTTGGTATGGACATTCACTGAAAACTTGCCTGGGGAAAAAAGATGATTACAACTCCTACAACAGATTCAGAAGGGAGTAGGGTGAACATATGAACAGGTTTTAAAATGGAACTGGTAAATTTATTAAAACATTGGGATGATATGGCCGAATGTTCAAAGAAGCCAAAGGGTCTGTGTAATCTAGGAAGCCCTTCTRAGTTCTGTCTTCATGTGACCCTCTCCAGATTTGGTCTTCAGAAGATGCTGAGGACATGTTTTACTTTTAAGAAGTTCAGCACAACAACTGCAGTTTCTCAACACTCAATTCAACAGACGTAATTTTTGATCAGTGCTCATGGCCAGTATGAGATGGCAGAACAGCTGTTTCCTATCTAAAACTTCCTATCTTCCTCTAAGCAYGTAACAACAATAAAGAAATCAGACAATAGGAAGGAATACAAAATACCAATGTAAAGCTGTCATATTTTCAATGACAGTTTCTCAACTGAATACTGGCCACACACTGCTACCTCTTCAAGACAATGTTAAGGAATGAGGCCCCTTGAAAAAATTTACAGCTGATGATGCTTAATGAGGTACTCTAGTAACTCAAATCTTCATTTGMTTTCTCATGAATCTTGCTGCACTGTCACAAGGTTCCKAGARCTGTGGAACTCTAGTGTGCCTTGAMTTCMCCAGCAAGCCAGCAACATGCAGCACAAAACAAAGTACCTGGTTTGTGCAGAAACAGTATGTTTTTCCAACTGTCAAAACTTTTCAATATTGTGTGATTCTCATCTAAAGACTGATACAGGAAACACCATTAGGCTCCTACTGTTTTCTACCACTACTGTGTTAAAGCACTAACACTGCTAAGTCTCTTCTGAGACTCAGTGAGTGTCATGTCATACTCATGGCTTTGCTCTGTCAAAACAATACAGGAAGGAAACTTTTACATGGATAAAAAGGAGGTATAGGACAATCTAAAAGAAATACTGGTTTTGAAAATGAATTGTCTTTTTCACAACAACCCTTCTTCTTCCCTCCTACCAAGTAGTACATTAACTAACACCATTCATGCTGTACCTTACCTCAGAGCTGCTTGGGATTTCTGATCCTGCAGTTGAAATAGTTTCAGGTCCATTGCATTCTTCCCCTAAGGAACATTGAAAAAGAGATTCACATAAACACATCCCTTTTTTWAAAATATTGTTGCATGTGAAAATGATGTGGACCTTGAAGGCATGGAACTATGAACAAGTAAAGGATGGAAAACAATACTCATAATACATAAAATCTTCAAGAATGGTTCTTTGGAGAAGAAAAAATGCTGCAAGACACAATATACTCAGTCTGTGCTACCTTGGTGTAACCCTGCATTCACAGAAACGTATTTTTAACTGTGACAGAAAAAAAATCTGTTGTCATAACTTAGCCTTCGTGTCTCAAATATCTGCTAGGTCTAAGAGGCTTTCAACTCAGAGCTTTGCTGCCTTGGTTATGGAAGTCCAATTACCTGTGGAAGTGYTTGCTAGAGATCAAATTAGGGTGTGGTTTTTTGCTAAGGAGTCAATGATGCATAACCTCAAGATTACAAATGCCCATGTAATRGAGGTATGACAACAGGATCAAAAATAGTAATATGAATTTAATTACTTAGCTTCTTGTTCAAAAAGCAAACCTCAAAAAAAACCCCCAGCTCCAGAAAAACAACTGATAAAATAAACCAAACAAAAAAACCTGCCTTCATTTTAATGACAGTAGTGAACTCCAACATGACTTTCCCACAAATACAGTAATTTCACCAAAGACACTGTTACTAAAATGCTAATGGGAAAATTCTATTCAGTACCTTCATAATCTTAAATTGAAYCAAGACACTGGCTGGGTTTGTGCCTCTGAATTTACACTGTCACCAGTTTCCTATGCAGAACAACTCTGAGCCCCTAAGCTAGGCTCCTGCTCCAAGGTGGTTTTTGTAAACAACCATCTCTGCTGATTAGGCACACCAGTCTCTTCAATCAGGCATCTAAATCACTCCACCGGAAAAGGATAAGCAGTTTTGAAAACAGCTGATCAAAATCTGGACCGTGCACTGAAAAATGGTGTCTCTTTCTTTCAGAAAAGAGGATTCATCTTACTTCTTTCTCCATTAAGGAAGCATTGCTGAGTATAGCTTACACTGGACAGACACTGGACCATTGTTAAGACAACTGCAGTTACATTATTTCTGCCAATAAAASAAGCCGACTTTTCTTTTTGTAATCTGCAAATATTTTCTGTCAAAACTGCATCCAGGCAGGATATAAAGTGGTTCTTAAAAAATATATAATAAGCTACTTAAGTACAGCTTGAGAGCATTTTGTTTCCTACAATTTTTTTCTCTTTCAAAGTTCACTTACAGAAAATGGTTTCTGTAATTTTTAACTATACATATGACATGATGAGAAACCAAGCAAGGTTGTATAAAACATGACAAATAWGTTTCTGAATGCTGAGACAGTTAACACTGTTGCATGCTATTCTGCTAAAGCAAATTACACCTGGAAAATATGTATTGGTAGATACAATCTGAACACCAGGGTAAAGAATGGGAGCATCCCTACCACGCTCTGCTACCTAAAGCCCTGGGAGGCARGTGGCTACTGCAGAGTTGGCCAAAGGTACCAGCCCAGGGCCCAGGAGCAGAAACCCAAATATTTTGTCACACAACCCTCATTTCCAGGCCAGAAACAGTCTGGCATCTTGTCCCTGCAGCAGGAACAMTCTATTTTCTATTCTGCTGAGGGAACTTGAACTGATTCAATGGCCTATAACAGCCTTTGGGGAGGGGAGGGGGGGATTGTGTGTTCTGGATTTTATCCTCTCTCTAATTGTGAAAGTCTAACCTCAGAATAAATACAATTCAGAGTTCCACATTTTAAGTGCTTTCTCAGTACCACAGCTGATTACTTATGCAACTTGTGGAAGGAAATCCTCTTGATATCTCTGTTCCACTGGAATAAACCTGAATAACCCTAGAGCAGCACACGAGCAGGTAAAAAGAGAACATAAAACATGTATCAACTGAAAAGAACAACATCCTCAGTATGTCCACTCCTTGTAAAACATGTCATCAGACTCCTGAACATGAGCAGCACAAGCAATGCACACCCAAATCACGTAGGAAGGTGCAAAGAAGCCCCAGCCCAGAGCTGCACCAAGCACCACGAATGTAAATGAACAATTAGGTCTCAACCAGGAGAGCTGCCAACAGATAGCCAACAACTGACTTGCAAATCACATTGCAAAAGGCCTGGCTCATATGTGATCCCAATGACTCACATTAACCGAAGACTGATTTGCAAGAGGCTCCCAGCAGAAAAACAAAAAAGGGACAGAGGAAACAGACAAAAGTGAGGCAGGTAAAACATGGGTTAGTACAATACCTTCTGACTGTGATGGCTTGAACTTGGTGAGAATCGCAATGTCATCTTTGAAAGGAAAAAACACTTCAGTAAGAACCAGAAGTAAAATTCACTTTAACAYGAACCCATTTCATAATTCTCCTCTATCCTTTACAATAAAGCAAAGGAATAAGCCCTGGACACCAGAGACTGAGACCTAGACAGAAATCATGGCACAGGCTCCTCTTGGAACGCCAACATTCACCTTTTCGTCCAGGCACCTCATTCAGCAACACAAACAAGGATGCCACTTCTCCTTAGCAGCAGCAGGGAGGACCACAATACCTTCTACTAGTCAAAAAATGCTTTTAACATTCTTCATGAAATTACTGYCTCATATCTAAAGATGGAAGTAAAACAATAATATTCTGATAAAATTCTGTATTTAAGGGTATGTATGTCCTTGTTCTTCAACACTACATGTGTATATATGTATTTATGTATATAAATACACCTAGAAATATCTGCACACCAAGGACACTTACTAAACTAAGTGGTGGCTCTTTATAATAAAATTTGTATTAATAGCAAAAACTCTTTGAAATGTTTTTTGTTCAAAACTAACTCCAGTACAACTCCATGACTATTAATGCCCACTAAATTATTTCAGAAATATATAATTTTAGTATTTATTCAAATCATTGGCCTTTATGGAAGTACATGTATACTACCCAAAAGAAATGCCTCTTTCCCAATGTAACTGGTGTCTTCACCAGCCTTACAACTCTTTACACAGCTATTCTGTGTAACTCCTTAAACACATGTGCCTTGGCAGTGTGCACCTTATTGTAAATAAGCAACCTATGGCCTATAATTCTGCAGTATAAAGCAACATATACTGTCCCAAACTACACCCAACCACAGGGCAACTTACTTAGAAACTTTCGGTATGCCACCCCTAAGAATTACAGACCATTTCTACTTCAATTACAGACCTGAATGATGAGAACAACAGCAGCCCACAACACAAATTAACATTCAGTACTGAAGAATATAATCAAGATTGATTTCATCTCTTAAAATATAAGTAGTTTACTTGCAAAACAGGTACTTCCACCACTATAATACTACGATTTCTGTAACAAGCATAAAAAATGGCTTCTTGTGTAATTAAACAATCAAAAATTCTACAATACTTCAAAGTTGTTCACAGTGCTGGAATCACCGTTTTTCTTCATGGCAAAAYGGATGAGTTAGGAAAAGGTAAAAGTGCATGTGTTCAGTGCTATTGCAAAAAAAGTAACGATGGTATTGTAAGCCAAGGCCTCCCACAGACCCTGCTTTCTGAAAATCGCTGCAGCAAGGCAGGTGCTGCCAAAAAAGGAACTGCACATTCTCTGGGAGAAATGCAACCTGTCACAGGTCATGTCCTGCCACAAGACCAGTGCCCCAGCCTGTCACAGGTCATGTCCTG
>JACDOX010000222.1:747560-761427 GCA_014549065.1 Cardinalis cardinalis | reverse complement strand
CCTGTCACAGGTCATGTCCTGGCCACTACAGCAGTGCTCCAACTAGGCAAGTAAAAGCCCAGGACAGACCTAAGCACAGGACTTCTCACTCAGCTACTGGTGCACTTTGAAGAATGTTTTCAGCTTCCAGCACTCTGCTAGATGGACAAGAAGCACACTCAGGAGGACACTGGAGTCTGGTCCCCAAAACAGTATTGCAGAGTAATCTGCCTTGCTAGGGARAGAAGGGATTTTAGCCATACAGGTGTGGCTGGACTGTGCTACTCATCTTCAAAAGCCAATGAAACAATCCTTGGTTTTTATAATAACTAGCACAGTCACAGCYATGGATGCTCCAGCCCCTTTAACTGTACCTAACCTGCACTTTCCCTGGAAGAAGACAATTCTTTCACTTCAGCACCCTCAGTAAGTCCAAGTCTGCTGGGAGATGGCAAAGAAAAGAGCTTGGCTGATGATGCTGCACTTGAGGTACAGCTGGGCATGGTGCAGCTGGTGTGCAGATGCTGCAGCCTGGCACAGTTCAGAGCAACTCTGCACCAGAAAACAGAGCAAGAGAAGGCTTTTAAGTATTCCTTCCAACTTCTAYAACCCTGATTCATCTGCACCAAGTACAGCTCCTGACAGATCGTTTATACCACTAAAAACATTTACATACTAGGTGCTTCCAAAATCAYGTGGCAGATAAAGAGACATTTTTAGGGATCAAATTTTGTTTTACTACTAAAACTAGAAAATCATCTGCATTTGCACACCTAAGATCTGTGATAGTGCTATTCCAAAGGAAAAGCCACAGACAGGATTCTCATGGGGGTGTTGATAAACTGCATTGTTTCACAGCAGTACTACTATTGATTCTGCTATTTCAGTATTGTTTCCAAAATTCTGCTTTCAATTATTTCCACAATTTTCTTAGACACAATAACAGCATCCTTTTCAGCCAACAAAACCAAGCAAGGAGCTTTTAGACCACTAACACTGTTCTACATCTGTCTGACATATTGGCATATTAGTTTATACACATGGCTATCCCTAGAGCAAAATTTTGATGGTCCAGGTAAAATGAAAACAAACAAATAAACCAGTCCTAACAAATCCTGAAATGTACACTGCAGTTGTTGTGAAGTAGTTACTATGTACTATGAGGAAAATTCCCAATATTCATCTTTAACATGCTATGAAAAAAACATTATTCCTAGATGTCTTGAAGTTACCATCTTAATAAACCCCCTGACATCATTTGATGACTGGGCCTGGACAACAGGAAAGAGAAATGAGTCACTCCCTCTAAGTAAGCACCATTATAACTATTGTAAGTGCTTCCAGATCTAAGGAAAGCAGCTTTATAATGATTTCTCAACTAAAATGATGCACATACTGATCATATCCTTCAGAGCTGAAGGGAGTTGCCACTGGAAACCCACCCAGCTGACTTGTAAAAAAGCAAGATRAGGTTATTACTCCAGCTGCTATTGTCTGAAGAGTAGGAACTGTGCTGCTGAGCCAAAGGTTCGATCCTAAAATGATGCAGTGATTCATGCACAMACAGATGCTTCTACAAATTTAAAACTATTTAACAATTAAAACATTCTCAGTGAATCCAAGAAAATCTATTGGGAATATTTTCAAAGAATCTTATTAGTCCCTTAAAAAGACGAAGAYTGCATTCAAGTATAGGCTGCTTCACTGACATTTTAATTTTCTTCATGTGTTTTATTATTAAACAAGYACTTCCAGAGAACAGGTATCTATCAACACATCAGAAGTAAAAGAAAAATAACTATTTTACATAGGGATAAATATTTAGAAATCTGTTCCTAACAGTAATGAATTCTCATTYAGCATTTGGAAAAGACACGTAGTCCTAGTCCTAGTCTCCAGTATAGTAACTGGGTATTTTAAATCAAAACGGAACATTTACCTTCAGCTGCCTCCCTTCCACAGAACCACAAAATCACCTCCCCTTTTGATTACAAGCCACTGGGATAGCAAAAACGGGAATACATTAAACAAAAAGAGAAGTTGTGCAAATCTGTTTTTAGCAAAAAAACCCACAAACATAGTGTTGTAACACAGAACTTGAATGGCATTTTAATGCCATTCAAGTAACAACCATCACTGTATTTTATGTACTATAGCACAGGCAAGAGCCAAAGCATGCTGTGAGCATTCAGACCACCCAGGTATCATTGTTCTGCAGAATGACACATATAACCTGATAAATAGGTTCAAATACAGTTAAAAAAGAAAGCCCAGACTAGGAACAGCTGGATAAAGTCAGGTATTGTTAACCTGCACAGCATTTACATGCATGCAAGTCAGAGGGACTAGAATGACAAATAAATCTCAGCAGAACAGGGTGGCAGAAACACCAGACTGCAGGRGTTCTGACAAATCATGAAGCACGAGGGCTGTGCTTGTTTGCCCTGGGGAGYATTTATATATTCAGGGCCAGATTCCATCAGCACTGTCTGAGTGCAGAGGCAAGCACACAGCTCCAGCAAGGGCTCTGCACATCCATGGAAGTGCCAGGTGCTCTTGCCTCTCCTTCAAGGTAYGATGAAGAAGGAGGAACTGCAGGAATGGTTTTCATCACAGCCCAATGGAACCATTTCAACAAGTGTTAGGCACAGACTTGCTTTCCTGGTGTGTCCAGAGATACACTGAACACCTCACAGCATCATTCATTGATGCATTTCTCCARCTTCCACGGATGCAAACCCTTAGGCAACAGAGTCTCCAATTTCTTTCCACGTTTGCAATACACAAGTGTACAAAAGTACTGAGGGCCCAATGAACAATTCATTCTGTGCACACACACTGCATTCCTACCCTTGTATGAGASATCTTCTATAGATGTTATAAATGAAAAGGGATACATAAACTAGGAAACTAATGATGCAAATATAGCAATATTTTTTTTTAATCACCTCAAATTTACTGTCCTCTGGTGGTATTTCTCAATTTCATGTTAGCCAGACATTTAATTTCAGATGGCCAATTTAAAAGGCAMATTTTTGTTCTTTCTGGTTCGTTATTCTCTACCTCACTCCATACTTCTCTGGTTACGCTTCCAATGAAATGCATCATTGTAAATTTTGCTACTGTAGTCACCAAGTATTTCATTTTCTCACATTACACAACATAAAAATATACCAGTATAGGAAGATGTTTTAGGAACAAATACAAGATTTGCAAGACTTACAAGAATTGCAAGATTTGGCATTTTTGTCCAAATTACTTTAAAAATGATGGAACATCTTTGGARTTTCTATACTCATCCCAAAGAGAAACTGTTCCTATCAATCAAGAAAATGATCAGGGCAACGGGCCATCGCTTCCATTGCCTAAACTTATTTTATGTAAGCACTAGTCAATTAACAGAATTGAGGTAGGCAAAGTGGTTTGAAGAACCAAGTGGCCTGAAATCCACATCTGCTAGCCATTACTTGCTGGTATGGTATATTTCTAGCACACTATAAATGGTGCAAACATAGACTTTCTGATTTCCTACCCAACAGTTAAGACAACTCCTTTGAATAACAAAACCGCAGGGCCCTTTCTAATTTAGGGCCAGTACAGCAAATGAAAGGACAACCATCTGCATCATGAGTCCTACCCACATGGTTTGCTGGGGTTCTGCTATCTTGCCAAAGGCCTCAAATTTTGTATTTACCCTTTTGAGCCTAGTAAAGAAGAGGAGAATCCCTTGGGATTTCCAGTTAGAAGACTGCCCTTTATGCAAAGATATGTTCACTTCCTAAAAAACCGTGTTCAGAACTTCACCACGTCTGGTGGTCCTCACTGAGAGCCGCTGGTGAACAAAGGCATGAACATCACAGCTTTAACAGYTTTAGGTTTCAATGAAAAACATTTMTCTATATAGTAATATAGACATGTTTTTCCATATGAAAATCCATGTAAAAATCCATATGTTTTTCCAYATAAAATCCAAGTAAACAAATCTCAATAGACTCAGCTCCTCCCCCCAATAGTGTTTAATCTAACATAAAATGTTATAGTTGTTACAASAAAATACACAATGTTACACAATGTGTAGCTACACACAAACTTTAATCTTTAAATAATTTTTGGCACGTTATTCAGCTTTAGCAACAAGAAGTAACTGTAAATATCTCCATAACTATGTTATAACTGCAAGAACTATCCTTAGCAATACAACACATCCCCTTTCTGCATCTGTACACATATGCACGTGGAAAGCTATCACCAAATATAATAAAATTACTGCTAGATAAGAAAATACAACTTGGTAATTACACTGCTCTTTGGTTCAATCACAATAAAAAYACACAATAAAAACTAGTGCAAAAGTTCACTGCATTATTACCTTGCCTCTCAACATCTGATCACATTTTCACATTACCTATACCTTTCTGATAACATGTTTATGTTAGATGATATTTGTCTCCTCCATGTGCWTATGCAACTCATTGGTTTAAAGATACAAAATATGAAGACATGGTATTTGGTTTCTTGATGGTTTTGTTTGTTCTTCTGTTTGGAGTTTTTCTTACAAATTATATGCCAAGAGTTCTCAAGCATGATTTTTGAAGGACATTCTCATCAATGCCCTTTTATCTTATCCTGGAGTCTCCTTGTATCACAGTAATTACTAAGTCTTTGTACATAAAGGTTAAAGTGTACTTCCATTTTATAATACAATTATCAGTTTATTTCTGTAGGGAACACCTCACAACAGCACAGCACACCAGGCAATGCCTTGGCAGCAAACTGATGGAGAGGGAATCACTGAGAGAACACCACTCTGCCTTACACCACAAGAGATGTTGGTGGCTTTCTTGCTGTTTATTTGGCATTCACAATACAGAATCTCGGCCCCACTGCTGAGCCAAATCATTCCTCCAGAAACTATTGTGAGGGAAAGATAGCTGCAGAGCATTTTCTTTCATATTCTGAGCAAGAAGATGAAATTGTAGGCCCCTTGTTACAAACAGACTAAAATGCTTTCACCTGTGATGGCAGGACTACCACTCAGTTCAGCACCTGAGGGATCTTAGAGGTCTTTTTCAACTTCAATGGTTCTATGAATCCACCTTTATTTCCCAGCTTCCCAAAATGTGGCCTGAATATCCCACATAATTGCTACTGGATTTAAATGGCATGCAGGGTACTTAATCCTTCCTTTGCTACTCACTGAACTGCAGACAGTGAGTTTAACCTCATATGCAGGGTGCTCACCTAAAATGAAAATGCTGTCGAAGAGCAATTTAGTTTTTTGAAATGGACACAATCTTTGGAGAAAAATCCATATTTAACAGCAGCAGTGGAATGGGCCTGACATTTTCATTTTCCCATTAAAAGTGCCCCAGCTATACAGTGATATGACACAAGTTGTTGGGATGGGTTCCCAACAGCAGGTTTTCCGACTACAAACAGGAGTTTTCCGTTACAAAGGTGTTTACCTTCCAATACCCAACCTGTATTTACACTGTGCCCCTGCAGTGACTCATGGCAGCCAGTAAAGAAATTCCACTCAGAAACCAAACACTGGTTGGTCTAAAAGAGTATTTTCTCCCCTGCCTTTTATATTACGAACTATGTCTAAATTGCTTGGAGCTTTTCTTTCATTACCTAGGAATAAGCTATGGAACAGCTTCCTCTTAACAAACCCTTTGGTTTAGGCCTGTGGGAATATGATATCCCACTCAATGTTTCCACAAATAGATCAGAAATTA
This sequence comes from Cardinalis cardinalis, assembly GCA_014549065.1. Classification (NCBI taxonomy): domain Eukaryota; kingdom Metazoa; phylum Chordata; class Aves; order Passeriformes; family Cardinalidae; genus Cardinalis; species Cardinalis cardinalis. The sequence continues at coordinate 755,710 of JACDOX010000222.1, read as the reverse complement.
CTACATTCACCCTGACAGTAATTAGAGACAGATGCAGTTTTGAACAGAGGCCTGTATTTCATGTTATGGTATGAATTCTTATCAAGTAAGTTCAGTATCATTTTATTAAATAGCAGCAGGATTTGGCCCTGAACGCTGAGGTACTGCAAGGTGCCAACACACTGGCACAAGCGCTGTTGTGGCACCAGCACCGTTGGCTTTCACAAATGTTTTTCCACCTTTCTGGGAGGGAAACAAGCAAGATGACAACCAACCTAAGCAAGCATTTGAATTAAGATCACTTAGAGAGTTCTGAGCACAAACCAGGCTCCTGGAAGTTCTGGAAGAGAAGCCATGTGTATAAAGGGAGCATATTTCAAATCACGGCATGGAACCAAGAGCAAGCTTCCAGAAAACTGGCAGGCTTGGGATATATCCCACAACACAGCTACTGCAGCATTAACATGCTGGGGAAAAAAAAGCTACTGAAAGTGAACGTAGACACAAATAATCCTAGCAACATATTGCAGTCTTCTTCCTCTGAAAGTTACATTCCAATTTTGCAAGTTTAGTTTTCKTAGACTTTCATATTTGGGGTAAATGACACACACCTTCCAACAGAAAGCAAAATCCCACACACAAAAATGGAATTTTTTACCTCACGCAGATGTAATTCAGCAGGAAGCCAGCAAGCTTCCTTCAAGGTAAAAGTTTTGGCACATAGGCTCTAAACAGGCAAGTTAAACTTTCTGCTGCTGGCAGACAGTTTTGCATCCCGTAACCTGTTCCCCAGCATTCAAGTTTAATGAAAAGCAGTAGTAAACCAGAATTAAATACACACATACTATCCAAATACAAACATATCTTTAAAGAAAATAAGTAGCAGATGTTTTCTCTCCTGCCTTGCTCCTATTGACTTACACAGGCTCTGCCTGTACACATCAGACCTCGAGAGCCTTAAGAGGCTTTTCCTAAAAGACACAGAGCATATGTTTAGATCTATAAGAAGTCCTGCTGGCAGCATATGTACACTGTTAACTTTTCTAAACAATACCTGAAGGAATTTCCTGGGGTTTTTTTAACCTTGAGAGACTTCTGGGCAACAAATTAACAGAACTTTTAAAAAGCCTACTCACTTAACCCCATATTCAATGTGTTTCTGCTTAAGAAAAGTGGTTCATTAACAAAATTGAACTTAATTAGAATATGATTTTATTTATCTCCATAGGGAGAGTTATGTGCGACTACATGGCAAATCCTTTTAACCATCCTTGAACACTGAAACCCCCCAWATCTCCTTATATTCACTATTTATGACTATAAAAACCCCACAAGGCTCATGGCAAAACTGAATAACRCGGAATGAAGTTTACAAATCCGACTTCATAAAACCATTCCCTAAATAGGAATATTTTTTGTGTTCTGTAAATATTTTTTAGTCTCAAAGTACTTCAGGAGAATAACCCATGGAGAGAGCAGCTCAGTCCCAGCACTTCTCATTGCTCCCAGGCAGCGGGATGGGCGATGACTCAGGTCTCTCACATCCCCTCTGGAACAGGAYTGCTGGCCAGGAGGCTGTAATATCCATCTGCTCGGGTTCCTGAGGAGCTGCCAGCTCCAGCAGGCCTTCCAGAGAGGGCAAACCTTSGTCTGACACTTGCTGCAGACGCCTGCCTCCCTGCAGTGGACACCCCTCCTCGCTGTCACTACAAAGAGCTTCTTTTGGATAACTTCACAGTCAGTATTGCCATCATACCTCTCTGAAACAAGACTGCCAAATATTTTGAAGATAATGATTCGCTGCTAGTGCTCGAGGTGTTTAAAATGGCACTATATATGTTTTTCTAAAAGAGACACTGCAGTCAAGCTGTGAAGGAGAAGATAACCCAAGAAGCAAACACAGGGACTTAGTAGTTCTTTCCTGCTTTAAGATTTTCACTTCTGGGACTGATGGCAAAGCATTACTCCCAAAAAAGACATTTTTCTAGGTCAGCATTTTCCTTTTTTGAAAAAAAACCCTATACAGTCTCATTCTGAAAATATCAACATGCTCTCTTACTTCTGACTGTTGATTCACGTTGCCAGGTGAGGTGCTGATAAACACACACTTGCATCATGTTATTTCACAAAATCTTAACGCGACCACATTTATTATAAGTAATGACATGGAGTGGAAACTGTAACACGGCTACAGCAAAAAAAAGCAAGGCCCCGACACAAATCCACTGGCTGCACATGCCCTGCCCCAGGGTCTGCCCGAAGGTCAGGGTTCCAGGGCACCTGGGATGGGGCGAAGGGAAGAGGGGAAGAAGGGAAGAAGATTGCTCACATCTTCACCTTCCCAAGCGAGGTGGGGTCCGCCCGGAGCCCCCTCGCAAGGGCAGCCTCAGCTCCCCGGAGCCAGCGCCCACCCCAGCCGGCGCTCCGGGGCAGGCTCGAAGTTTGCTGTCCGGCAGAGGGACCTTTGTATCTGCTGYGTCTTCGAAGATAAAAATCAAGCAGATTCTCGTGGTTTTTGTCCTTGGCAGGGTGCTCATACGAGAACCTCCATTTTCAAGAATGATTTGAGGATTGTAAAGATCGAACCATAGCTRGATCGTGCTCATGGAGAAGCGGTTTTGTTCTTCTCAAGTGAAAGCCGAAGGATTGAAAGCTCGATGCGGGAGAGGTCAGGATTCACCCGGGACCAGCCCCGTCTCACAGACGCCGGCCTGCAGACCCCGGGCAGGACCCAGAGCCCCCCAGACCCCCACACCACGCTCGCCTCCGCTCCGCGTCCCCCGGGGGGCAAGGGCGGRACAGAACCACGATGCCCCCTCCCCGCCCTCTCCTACCGTCGGCCGACAGAGCCATCTCGATGAGGGTCTCGTTGGCTTTCTTCCCCAAGCGGTTCATGGTGGCCGCCTTTCCGCTGCTGCTGCTGCTGCCGGGGAGCGGCCGCGGAGCGGAGCGGTGACTCAGGGCGGCGGGGCCGCTTCATGCATGCGCACTGCCCGCGGGGCGGAGCGGGGCGGGCCGGGCCGGGGGAGCCGCCACCGAGAGGGGCCGGGCCGGGCCGGGGGAGCCGCCACCGTGAGGGGCCGGGTGGGGCCGGGCCGGGCCGAGGGAGCTGCCACTGAGAGGGGCCGCACCGGGGCCGGGCGGGGGGAGCCGCCGCAGCCGCCACCGAGAGGGGCCGTGCCCCACGGAATTGCGGTACAGCCCCCACAATTCGGCAGCGTGCCTGAGAGCGGGGTCCGTGCTTTGTGTGATGCGGGTTCGGCTGTGTCCCCTCCCACGCTGCTTGTGCGCCCACAGGAGCGGAACGCACCTGGGCGCAGCGCAAGCGTTTCTTGCTCTGCGCTATCAAAACCAGCCCTCTGTTAGCAACGCTGTTCTTGTCAGAAACCTAAAACTTAGTCCCATGTGAAAAATGCGAATTTTATGATTGGCTTTTCGCAAATATTGAAGTGAATATTATATGTGTTGTGTTAGAAAGTTATGCTGTATTAATTTTCTTTAGTAGTGTGKTAAATATAGTTTTAGCTTATAACATAAGGTTAAAATAGAAACTGTGCTATGTAAGATACTTTTTTAAAAGAGAGGACTYGCAGCGAGGTAGCAGCCACAGGACACCCAACTCTTTCAAAGAGAATTTATTGCTCCCTTATCAGAAGAAACGAACTTCTTCCTGCCTCATTCTGCCCTGAAGATGCCATTAGGATTCAGAGGAAGAAGCTGACACTGACCAGACAGAATCCTGTGTTTGAATGGAATTTATGCATCATGTATGAGGTGTATGAATATGCAACAGGCTGTTGCTTTTAAGGGTTAATCCTCTGTAAACGTGGGTCCTTTTTCGGGCTTATTTTGCCCAGAAAAGGTATCCAGACTGTCGGTAACTCTTTGTTTTTATTGTCTCTTATTGTTCTAATCCCAACTGTTCAAATTTTTATTACTCTAATTATATTACCGTTTTTATAACCATTTTATCACTATTAAACTTCTAAAATTCTAAAAACAAGTGATTGGCATTTTYCACACCCATAAAAGCTGCTATGAAGAAATTTAACTCTTATCTCATGAGGTTCTGTTCATGGCTGCTGTCCCTGCTCCTGGAGTGCTACCATTGCCATGTCTAACAGCCCCAGCTTCTTATTGCTTCCTTCAATCATCYGAGACAGTTTCCAACAGTCTTTGTTCAGTATATGTATTTAATACATTTTTTTGTTCATTAATATAAGCTCAAGCCTTCTTTCAAATGAACTTTTGGTATATTCATCTTCTAGTACCTGAGTAACTGCTTTGCACACCAAACTGACAGGGAGTTTTGTTACTTAGGCAACTGTAACACAACAGCACTTTCATGACCAATAAGAATTAATGGAATTCTTAATAAAAAGTTAATCAAGTCAGTTGAGTTGCTGGGCTTGTTTTCAGATCTATATACAGTACTAAGCCTTTATTTGTGCAACATAACTGCTTCAAGGAGTATATTTTTAGTCAGGAGCAAGACCTAAAAATGTGTCTGGTTGCTCTCCAAAGCCTAAGATGTTTAGTCGGGGTTTCAGTGTCCCCATGCAGGAWGGTGGGAACAAAGAGGATGGGCTTGGTGCACCAAAGGGTGCCCTGAARCAGCCTGTGGCTGCATACAGTGCCCCAGATCACAAGGCTCTGTTTCAGAGCTGCACTTCTAAGCCTTTAATTTCCTCCTAGCACYACATATCTTGGATAAATGCATTTATGCCCACAGAATATGCAATTAGAGTTGCTATTCAACAAGAGCCAGAAACAGCAAGAAGTGCCATGGTCATTGCTCGGTTTTGCTCCTAATTGTACACTTGCTGTTCCCAGCTCCACCCAGCAGCAAACCCGACCATACCTAAAGCTGTGTGAGTGCCAAAGAAGATTTCAGTGACCCTTGTAATTGCACAGGCTGATAGTGTGCTGAGCACTGACTTAGTGCAAATTACACAGGGGCCTGTGGTAGGGTTGGGACAGAAGGATGCTCCTCCAGAGTGAGGAATCTGTGGAGGCACACAGGAGGTCTGTGCAATACCCAGCACTGAATTTCCTTGCGTATTCAGAGTTGAACCAGCCACTGTCTGACTCGGTGGGTTCACAGTTTGCCCAAGTGATCTAGGACCACACTTCTTTCCAAGGACACACACCTTTTTTCCCTCCCACCTTGCAGGAGATATCAATCTGAATAAGGAATGCTGATAAGGTGATGCATGACTTATGTCAACCTATTAAACCAAATAATCATGTTATTGGTTTGGGGATTTTGGGGGCTTTCAACTCCACAAATCACTGCAAGCAACGTGTAAGGCCAAAATAAAGGAAGAGATGGCAAATCACACTATTTCTAACACAGTGCATACATAAACCAAAAAATAACAAAAAACCTAGAAAGCTGTGGGTAAAGGTAGCAAGCCTCACCAAAATTGCTGGCAGTGAATATACTTAGCATATTCAGTGGAAAGGGGTAATCCTTTGTTTGTGCTAAAGGAGTACAGGATTTTTGTATCTAAGACTTCCATTCCATTGATTGGCCTTTTCCAAACCATGCAACTAACTTCTAGGTCTTCACATAAAAAAAAAAAAAAAAAAATTAAAATAATTTAAACACAAAATTGGTGAGATTGGAGGACAAGATTTCAAAGATATCTCAGGGCCTGTTGTTGTCTCAGGTAAATAGCCCGAGGCTGTTCAAAAGAAATCCTAACATACAACCTGAGATGCCAACTTTAAAAATTCTACTTAAAGGATTATCTGAAACTTTTGGCACTGAAACATCTGTGAAAATGTAACCTGAGTTTTTTGTGAGAGGTAGCAGAATCGATGCCCACATTCTCCACCAAGAAACTCTCATGGTTTGATGCTGGCCAAATGCCAGGCACCTACAAAGGTTGCTCACTTGCCCTCTGCTGCCATAGTTGGGCAGAGGAGAGAAAAAAATTCAATGAAGGGTTCATGAGTTGAGGTAAGGACCAGAAGAAAATACTCCAAGGGCAAAACAGGCTCAATTTAAAGTTGCAAAGTGCATTTATGACCAACAGAATCAGAGCAGGATAATGAGAAGTAAAACAAGCCCTTAAACACCTTCTCCCCCCAGCCCCTCCCTCCTTCCCAGCACAGCACAGGCAGACAGGGCACGGGGGTTTTGGTTGGTTCATCACCGAGATTTTCTTGCAGTTCTCAGGGAGAGGAGTCCTTTCCCTGTGAGGCCGTGGGGTCCCTCCCACAGGAGACAGCTCTCCATTAATTTCTCCAGCGTGGTTCCACTCTCACGAGCAGCAGCCCTGCCGTGCCTGCTGCAACCTGAATTCCCCCCACAGGCACACAGTGCTCCCAAATCTGCTGTGCCATGGGTCACTGCCACGGGCTGCAGCCCCCCAAGGGACAGGCTGCTCCAGCCTGGAAGCAGGGCCCCTCTCCACTGGGGCTCCCACTGGATCACAGCCTCCTCCAGGCATCCCCCAGCTCTGGCATGGGCCTCTCCCCAGGGGCTGTGGGTGGATCTCTGCATCCCCAATGGATCCCCATTCCCTGTGGGTGGATCTCTGCATCCCCCGTGGATCCCCATTCCCTGTGGGTGGATCTCTGCGTCCCCCGTGGATCCCCATTCCCTGTGGGTGGATCTCTGCATCCCCCATGGATCCCCATTCCCTGTGGGTGGATCTCTGCATCCCCCATGGATCCCCAGGGGCTGCAGGGACACAGCTGCCTCACCATGGGCATCACCAGGGCCTGCAGAGGAATCTCAGCTCTGGCACCTGGAGCACCTCCTGCCCCTCCTTCCCCACTGACCTTGGTGTCTCCATGGTGTTTCCCTCACATGTTCTCACCTACTCCTCAGGCTAAAAAAACACTGTGCACGTCCCACTTTGTTGTGATTTTCTTCTTAAACACGTCATCCCAGAGGTGTTACCAGCCTCTCTCATTGTCCCAGTCTTGGCCAGCGGCCTGTCCATCTTCAGAGCCATCAGCCACTGGCTCTGCTGGACATGGTGGAAGCTTCAGCAGCTTCTCACAGGAGCCACCTCTGTGCCCCCCCGCTACCAAAATCCAGGCTGTGCAAACCAAACCAACACACGTAGGCGATAATATCTGCAAGACGTCTGCAACACGTCTGCAACAACATCTGCAACAAGTTTCAACAGGTCTGAAGTGTGGGAGATCACAGGACAGCCGCTGGGACTGGAGGGGATCAGCCTCTGCTGCTGTCAGGCTGGCACACCAGCCAGGGCTGCTGTGGGTGTGGAGAGGGAGCAGCCARCTAGGCAGGAGGCAGGGATGGATGAGGGACCTTGCAGTCCCTTGGGGTTGCCACTGCAAAGGAAAGAATGTAATTTACTGAAAGGGAAAGCCCAAGGGAATTTGCAGCTTGTCAGTGTTTCAGTCTGTGAAAAATGCGTATTTTGTGATTGGCTTTTYGCAAATATTGAAGTGAATATTATATGTGTTATGTTAGAAAGTTATGCTGTATTAATTTTCTTAAGCAGCATGTTAAATATAGTTTTAGATTATAACATAATTTTAAAATAGAAAGTATGCTATGTAAGATACCTGTTTTAAAASAGAGGACTCGCAGTGAGGTAGCRGCCACAGGACACCTRAATCTTTCAGAGAAAGAGAATTTATTGCTCCCTGATCAGAAGAAAYGAACTTCTTCCTGCCTCACTCTGCCCTGAAGATGCCATTAGGATTCAGAGGAAGAAGCTGACACTGACCAKMCAGAATCCTGTGTTTGAATGGAATTTATGCATCATGTATGAGGTGTATGAATATGCAACAGGCTGTTGCTTTTAAGGGTTAATCCTCTGTAAACGTGGGTYCTTTTTCAGGCWTMTGCTACCCAGAAAGACGTACCCGGACCCKTCTGTAACTCTTTGTTTTTACTGCCTCGTATTGYCCTAAATCCTAACTGTCCAAATTATTATTACTCTAATTATATTACTATTTTTATAACCATTTTGTTACTATTAAACWTTTAAAATAAAAAAAAAAGKGATTGGCATTTTTCACAAGTCTGTGCTCCACAAACTCTTCCTGCACATTACTCAGTGGCTGTTTGAGATCTGACTCTTGTTTCCCGTTCCACGCTGCTCCTCAGGGAAACCCATCTGCTTGAACACCATGGTCAGGGGCTCAGAAACACAGCAAGGCTTGCTGATGGGCAGGTGAAT
>JACDOX010000222.1:732523-747104 GCA_014549065.1 Cardinalis cardinalis | reverse complement strand
TCCATCAGGAAACGGAAAGGGTGTGTCACAAAGAGCAGTGGTGAGACGCGGTAGAGTGCCTACGCTTCTCAAGGGAAGTAAAAACTTTACAAAGTATGCAAAAAKTTCATCATTAGTCACCGCATTTTTTTTCTGCGTCATCGCGTTTCAGTCAGCTGAAATCGCAGAACGCAGCGCAGACAGCCATAAACACTTAGGGTGTCTAAACAAACAGAAGCCTTTACAGAAGCTGTTTTTCTTGGCCGGAGTTGTACACCCGGACAATAGCAGAAGTAAAACCGAGGGCTGGGTTTGCGGTGTCCCCAGGGGAAGGAAAGCGCACGGGCGTGGCACCGGGGCTGCGGGAGCGGGGATGGGGAGAGCTGAACCCAGCCGGGACCCTCTTTGGGAACAGACAGACGTTTTGGTTCTGCAATCTCGCAGTTCCACTCCCTTGACTGGATTGCCCGGTTTACAGCTGCCATCAGAGCCTTCTTAAAGAGGTAGTTCAAAGAAACCATCTCATCCTCCCCGCCCCAAAACCCCCATCACTCCGAATCCCCCTGCTCAAAAAAACCCCCAACACCAAAAACCCCAAACCAAAACCAAACAACCCTCTGTAAAAAACCCCAAAACTCCGCCAAAAATCAAAAACAAACCAACTCCCCAAAACCCAAAAAACCCCCAAAACGTAACAAAACATAACAAAACCCACCCAAACCCCCAAACAAACAAACCCCAAACTCCCAAACAAACAAGTGTGACCATGTTCACAGGGGTCCAAGGATGAGGGAAGAGAGGAGGATCTGACTCCATGTTTCAGAAGGCTTGATTTATTATTTTATGATGTATATCACATTAAAACTATACTAAAAGAATGAAAGAAAGGATTTCATCAGAAGGCTAGCTAAGAATAGAAAAAGAAGGAATGATAACAAAAGCTTGTGTGTTGGACAGAGACTCTGAGCCAGCAGACTGTGATTGGCCATTAATTAGAAACAACCACATGAGACCAATCMCAGRYSCACCTGTTGCATTCCACAGCAGCAGATAACCATTGGTTACATTTTGTTCCTGAGGCCTCTCAGCTTCTCAGGAGGAAAAATCCTAAGGAAAGGATTTTTCAGAAAATATGTCTGTGACAAACAAGCAACAAAACAAACCAAAAAAACCAAACCAAACAAAACCCCCCTACCCTACAAGAAAATATTGCTTTGATGTGTTTTGGGGAGTTGAGAGAATGAATCTCTTTGTTGCTGGTAGAGGGAGTCTTAAGGATGGTTGAATATGTACAAAATCAGCTCAGTAAAAAGTATCAAGTGTGAGGCTTGATACTTTGCTCTCGTCCTGTCGCCATGAACRTAGTTCCATTGGTTTTGCTAAACTGCTCCTAAACAACATAAGTGGAGTTCGGTGTTTAATTGTGGTGGATTGTGCAGTGAGGTAGGTACAGTCACAGAACTGATTACCGAATAGGGTGGGGTTGGGAGAAGGCCACTCCATCAGTTCTGGCTCTTAAATTGCAATGTTGAGATAAGAAATTGCATCATTTCACTAAATTCCCGTGTCGTTCTGGTGAAATCAGGAATATTTTCGCTTGTCCTTTTATAGTCAATTTGGTTCCTCAGGGTTCAGTGCCCTCTGGTGGTGATGGCCTTTTCTCCTGTGACAATAGGGATGCTGGCACCTAATGCTTCATTTTGGTTTTTTTTCTGTTGTCTGTTGATTATCCCAACCTGATAACTRGTTTGAATAAAGTCAAATTACAGTATTTTTTAACACAGAGGKTTATAGAGTGAGTCACTGAGTCCGACGTGTGAAAGTCAGAGCATTGAAAGGATGCAGGCAGCTCAGTAGCTCTAGCAAAAATATTAACAAAATCAGTTTAGTTCAGTGTGCATTAATACTTTAGRCATTAAAGCAGAACTGAATGATAAAGATTCCATAAAAATAAAAGAGAATGAAAAACATATAGTTACATAAGAGATACACACAAAATTTTGTCATCACAAGTAAATTTTTCAACCACAATTTCTYGTACGCAGCTTTTAATGACTTCCACATCTCTCATAAATGCCCATTTTAAACTGTCCTTGATTACATATTTTATTACAAAGTGTATTAAATGATATAAAGAGATCAGCTTTTTGGTAAAAAAGTCTTCGAAAAGGTAAACCCCTCAGTATACATTTTAGTAAGTTACTTTTTGCAATATTCAAGCACAACTTATGTAGCTGGCAGGCTGGTGATAATAATAGAAATAATTGTCCAAGTGATTGTCTATTCATAAAGACATAAGCATTGAGTGACCYTGTTCTTCTCTACTGTTTTTAACATTCTCCAGGAGGAGATGATAGTTATAGCAATAGTTATAGTATGAGCTTTAACAACATATTTCACATTGCTGTTATAAAATACTGTTAAATTCTGTATGTTTGATACAGACTACATTTGGTCTTCAAAGTTTCCATTTATTGCAGTGCACATATATAGCACTTCTATAAACAACATAAAAGAAGGAAGCATCCGTCTTTCCATGCTGGCTTCTCAGATATCAAATTATCAAGCTACATATCTCTTTTCAGCTCACTTTCTTGAGTAGACTTTGCAGTTTAGCTCCTTGGCTGAAGGTTTTCATCCTCTAAAGCCTCATGCAGCTTCCAAATTTGACCTTTTTCTCCATCAGTCCCATGCAAAAGCAGAGACATGAAGCTGCAAAGGCCTCTGTCTTACAGAGTGGTCTAATCATAGGTTTACAGGTAGCGCTTCTAACCAGAAATTAGTGGAGATGGATGGGCCAGGAAAAAAAAAAAAAAAGGTGCCATTTTCTATGGAGATTAGAGACGAGGAGAAAAATAGCATTTGTAAGAGCAAGGAAGGTGAAAGTGTGTAGGGCTGTCTGACTCAGGGAAGCCTGTTGGATGGTCATAGAGCAAAGGGAAGGTGACCAAGGTGTTTCTGCAATGACCTACCCTACCCACACACACAGGTTTTCCCAGTGCCTTRGGGCTGTGCACTGGCTGATTCCATCTCCTAGCACAGCTTTAAGGAGCTGCTGTCTGGCCTGTGCTGGCCTATACCCCCGTGGATGTCAAAATGCTGATATATGCTGGAAGGCAGCAGAGGAGGTAAATTAATTCTGATGATAGATGATGTCAGCCTTGACCCAGTGCTGCTCAATACAAGTCTTGTTTCTTGTTCTAATAAAACTGAGGAGTGGAAGTGTTGTAGTGATGTGAGTGTCCTCAGGACGAGGTGAGAGATGAGAATTTGACTCCCAAGTTCTCAGAAGGCTGATTTATTATTTTATGATATATTATATTAAAAGAAAATGATATACTAAAACTGTAAGAAAGAAAGAGAAAGGATACAGACAGAAGGCTAGACAAAAATGAATAATAAAAACCCGTGACTGACCAGAGTCCTGACACAGCTGGCTGTGATTGGTCATTAAATTAAAACAATTCACATGCTGGGTGAACAATTCTCCAAATYACATTCCAAAGCAGCAAAACAGGGAGAAGCTGAAGCTTTCCCAGCTTCCCAGGAGAAGAAATCCTGGTGAAGGGATTTTTCAGAAAATATCATGGTGACAGTGGAAGCTCTTGCTTGCTGCAGCCCTTCAGTTTCCTTCTCATWTTGGCAATTTCTCCACACAACTGTKTGAGGTACAGTGCCTGCATGGTCTCCAGCCTTTCCCGGTCCCTAGCCAGAGCTGAAACCTATCCCAGATCCTGTCTGAGTAATGCAGACATTATTTCCCCACCCAGGGGGACCCTTAGGCAGAGCTGTCAGGGCTGCCCCAGCTGGCCTGTCCGTCCTGTACAGAGCTCAGCCTGGGCATGCAGATCAGTTGTGAGAGCTCTGCAAACATGAGAAGCATCCCGGAGCAGCAGGAGTCATTAAACACACAGGCACCCTCAGCCACATCAAACAGAATTGGAAACATTGAGCAAAAAGCAAGGTGGCAAATTAAAAAAAAAAAAAGAAAAATAAATTAAAAAAAAAAAAAGAAAAATCTAAAAATCAGTACTTTGAGATCAGAAGTATGAATAGTAGGATGAAATCAATATAACCTAATAATTTATGTACAGATTCTAAACAGAAAAAAACCAGAGTCTGTGAGGAACAGAGTGAAAAAGAATAGAAGYAGTAAATAAGAAAAATGTAATATTAAATTAAAATGTTAATTTAAAATTTCAGGGGAATACCTAAAAGCYGTCAAAATGCAAGGTGATTCATCTCCTTTCAAAGAGGCCTACCAATCCCATCAATAAAATTTCTTTTTTTGCTGTTTACCTCTGACCTCAGGTAGGAAAGCTAAAGTATAACACAAAGAGGCCAGCACGTAATTCTGTAGTATCTGTAGAGCYAATTTGCCATTTGAACATTTTTCAGTGACTGCTTCTCAGAATCTTAATTCTCCTTTGYTGTCAGTTGGCTGAATGCATTACAGGAGCTATGTATCTCTARTAAGAGTGAAATCTCTTTTCTTGAGATCATTGCTACTGTCCATAATACAGTTCTTTTCATTAATTGTAAATTGTACTGTGTAGCAGAAGACAAACAAGTTGGGCCTTCTAACTCTTGGATATCCTTTCAATTGTGTAATATATGAGGAAGACTCTCATTTGTAATTTTTTGTTTCTTTSATTTTAAAAGTTCTACTTTCTCACACCAGTTCAAATGTGGAAAGAGGCAAAAAGATACCATGGTAGTTACTAATTGGATAATTTCTGAAATTTTGAAATCCTCGAGTCTTACTGGGTTAATTGTTGAAGATTTTTCCTGATTGCTGAATTCATTACTTATCCTGTACTTTTGGGTGGTTTCCTTTGAGTTATATCTACAAGTGAGTCAGTCTGTGAAAATAACTGGTATTGGTGTACCTGTCAAATGCTTGAGATTATGGGACTTATCCTTATCTTTAAACATAAAAGATGAGCAGACAGGTATTTGTTGATAGCCTGATATATTTTAGAGAAAGTGATATTTGTATAATCTGGTAAACAAACTGTTCTTTGTTAACATGTAGGTCTATTTTTCAAGAGCTCCTGTTGTTTTTTGCCCCAGTCTAGGACTTTAATCTTTGTGGTATTTTTGGGGTCCCCAGACAAGGGAAGGAAATTATTCTGAYTCCATGTTTTTTGAAGGCTAATTTATTATTTTATGATACCATATTATATTAAAGAATACTATACTAAAGAATAGAGACAGGATACTTTCAGAAGGCTAATAGATAATAATGAAAACTYGTGTCTCCTTCCAGAGTYCCGACACAGCCTGACCATGATTGGTCATTAAGTCAAAACAATTCACATGTTGGGTAAACAATCTCCAACCACATTCCAAAACAGCAAAACAGAGGAGAAACAAATCAGATAATTATTGTTTTCCTTTTTCTCTGGGGCTTCTCAGCTTCCCAGGAGAGAAATTCTGGGCAAGGGGATTTTTCAGAAAATATGATGGTGACAAGTCTTAATTTTTTTCTTTTTTGGATCAAGCCTCAGTTTTCTCACTGTTCTCYAGCACAATAATATGCAGCTTCTCAGAGACATAGTCTGGGCTTCACACTTTTAAACTGTGCATGGATCAAGAAATGAGCTAGGATAAAACAGACAGCACTTTTTGGCTGGGTTTYTAAAACCAGTCAGTTGCACAAGGAGCCAGTGATCATATTTTCCTCCGTGCTATTCTGTGGGTTACTGAAGGAGCTACAGTATCAAGATTTGCCAGTATAGTGGGCTGATTGTGGCTCTGAATTCACTCATCCCCTGCCCCATCTGTTCCAAAGGATACATTAGAGGAGTCACTGTGACATTACATAGGAGGGGTAACACTGGCTTTCCTGAACCATTCCTACATGAATTAAGGCAAATGATGCTACTTCATTTTTCAGTTTAAATCACATCTGCATGTTTTGATAAAAGTCTTGAATTATATGAATATTCAAGGCCACTTTGATTTCCAAGCGATCTTTGGAAATAGAGGCAAAGTCTTACGTCTYTTAGTGTCTCTAAGTGCAATAGTTCTTAGCCCATTTTTGTCTGRTGTTCCCCTAAAACTTGTCTGACTCAAGTTAATGGAGTAGGTTTATTAAATCTCTTCACTAAAACTTTTGAGGAAAAGTTTCATAAAAGTTGACCTTTCAGTAATAAGTCTGTGGCTTCTGATGTGATTTAATTTTCCTGAGTCTGACACATTGAGAACTAAAATGGAATGACATTTTTTAGAACTGTCAGCAATTGCTGCTGTTATCAATCATTAGCCAGTGAGGCACCATCTTCATCAGCTAACTTTGCCTTGGCCTGCCTAATTTTGCCTTTTTTTCCTCATTTCCTTTGTACTTTCACAAAGTAATGTCATTCTTAATCTTCGTCCCTCTGTTTCTATTTGTAAAATTGATATCCTCCCAACACATTTCCTGTTATGCTCAAATGAAAGGTGAAACAGGAAGAGTATTTCTCTTTTACCTTGTATTTATGAACATCCATGTTATTTTAAAATAATATTTCTGACTGTGTTTTAGTATCTCCATACTACAGCCCTTAATAAATGCTAATAGTCTGTGAATCCATCGTTTTTCTATCTGCATGTCCCAGAACTTACATTTAAAATCTTTTTTTCCTTCTTCTGCTATGATAACTTTTGTAGGCATCTGATAATCTTTGTTCTGAATTAATTTTTAAGAGCCTGCTTTGCTGCTAAATTTGGGCTCATATTCTCTAATACAGTGTAACTGCATATGTTTTTAAGGCTAACAGCAGTTGCAGCATGTGCTTTAATAAATTTTTCTTAACACTGATCCTTTTAGCAGTCTTATCAGGTAGTGGAGAATTGATTATTACTGTTGTTTCACTGTGGTACATCTTACTGAACCATACAAGAGAGCTTCCTCCTCCAAAGACCAGCAACTTTAATTCAGTTCTTTCCTGAAGCATGGTCAGTCTCCTGGGCTGCTTAATGGCACTTTTTTACATTTTGAGAAACCCATTTCACATGTCTCCTGTAGTCTTCCACTAATTTTTTTCTTGTTAGTGTCATTCATTTGTTTTTAGAGCTTGGGATTTTGTAATTCTTTCTATTGCCTTTCTCTCACAAGAAACTCTTGACACACAGTTATGCTCCTCACTGTGTTAATATGTTGAATCAAGTGCAGTGACCATGGCTGCATGCTGTGTGAGCAGCTGGATTTGAAACTTAACCTGTGTGGATTCCTGACACTGGCTGGTTTTAAAACAAATCAAAAAACCAGGCCCAGACAGTGATAGGATTGTCATCAACTACTCTTCCAGAACAGTTCCCCTTGTCAATACTCATAATTAATTTGATTGAAACAGTCGAGTGATAATCTATTGATTCATGTTTCAGTGATAAAATTATTGACAACAGGAATATTACTCTGTGTTTTTACACTATACACCTCAGCAGTTGCTTATCTAGCAGGCAAGGACTGTCATGAAATAAGGTYTGGGGTGAGTCATATGAAAAACGTGCAGAGACTGTCCTCAATTTTATTACATGTGAACTTGGCCAAGTGAGCTTGGCTTTGTACAACAAATTGTTTCCAGTGATACATTTCAAGATGCTGTCATTTTGCCAGGGAAATAAGTTGGGTGTTCAGCAGGGTGTACATGTATCTGAGCCAAATCCAAACAAATGGTTTGGCTAGGACCCTGGCTGTTTCAAAATGCAAAATAACCAGCAGGAACCATGAACAGGAAGGGGATCACAATTGCCTTAATGCCACAGTCCCTAATAGTGATGCATTTAACTCCTGTCAGAGTGACCTGATCTTAACTTAGTTTTTCTTTCCTACCTTACTTCGTACTTTCTTATCCTAAACCTGAACTACCTCATGTACAATTTAATGTCACCCAGTTATAAAAACCTAACCTGCTAATTCCTGCTAATTCCTTTCTAATTTTTCACTCTAGTTAATTCAAAAGGCACTGCTTTGRTGTGGTCTGGTCAGCCTTGGTCTTTAGCAGCTTTGCTCCTAGTCTACGTTCCAGCTGTCCTGCTGGGTTGTTGACGTGACAAGAAGACTTTTCTTCTGATGGCAAGAGGCTTAAATAAAAATATCTTCCAGTACAGAGCCTGAAGGAGACTTAGATACCAGAGCTGGCAAGGAAGTGATTCTTATATGTGATGGGCACACTCAATAGCTAGGGCTTTTAGACATACATGTCTAAAATACACATTTAGATGTTGAAAGTATAGTCAGAACAAGGAAAAGGGACACGAAAGACAGACCACAGAACAAGGTATTAATCCAAAAGTTTCCTTTAATTGCGACTTTTTTTTCTWAATTGTTTTTCTTAATATTTCAGAGTGAAAACATTTTCTTCTCTGTAAAAATATGATCTGAGAAAAACAAGTTCTCTCTCTACTTTCCTTCATACTTTACAGGTTTTATTCTGTTCATTTCCTGTTACAGTCTCACACTTCTACATAGAGTGAAATTATTTATAATCCCAGTAAGATTCATGTAGGTTTGCTACCATATAATGTACAGAGTTTTATGTCAGTGAATCCCAAACTGTTTTTTAACAAGAATTCCTCTGGCATGTAAGTCAACTTCCCAGGGCCTTCTTTTTTATCTGTTCTCTCTTTTTATCCCATTGGTGCTGCCTAGCTCTTCTTACCCACCTCCAGATCCCTCCCCTTCCACTGGATCCTGATATCACCCTTCTTTCCATTCCTCCCTGAACAGACCTTTCCTCCTCCCATGTTTTTTTATCACTCTGTTCCCAGCCAGCTCAGAATATATTTTCCTCTTGGAATTTCAGCGCTTTTCCCTTAAGAAGGAGATGAGGGCATGGCATCAGTAAAGGGTTTTTCCTGCTTCTGGCCTTCTGCTTTTTTTGCAGAAAAGCAGACACATATTCTCCCTTTTCCATCCTAGCAAAACTAGATTTCCTGCTTTCTGAAACACAGATTGATGGTTCAGGGGATAGGTGCTGTCACAGCAGTCTCCTGGTGTCCAGCATTTACCCTTGGGGAGGAGGAAACACTTTATGTCACCTTTGAATGCACCTCTCTTTCTGTCTGCAAGTATTTGAAATCTAACATTTGATTATATAAAATTTYTCACATCAGACTGCTGTGGGCTGTTGCTGATCCTGTCATCCTTTGGTCCCAACGTGTTCCCTTTGGAAGTATTACGATATCATTCAGAGGGAAAAAATATTTATCCATTTGAACCTAATGGTGGTGCAAATTCTATGGACCTAATCCTAATATGTTCAGTTTGCCCATTTTCAGACAAAATTTACACTGAAGTTAATGGCTCAAGGTTTTTTGTTACTGTTATAATGCCATTGAAAAAGAGAAAAAACTTGTCAGAAGCATTTATTTTTAGATAGCAATGCCTTTCTTAGATGAGGAGAATCAACTGGAAAACAAATATAATTGAGAAGATCTTTAGGCATTACAGGCATTGCACAATGAATAGAGATGCTTTTCTGTAAGAGTTTGATATGACAAGTTAGAAATAATTTTCATTGCTTTTAAATTAGCTTCTGACATTTCCAGAGGTTTTGTCTTGTGTTTAAAAAGCAGAAAGAAGAATAGTGTCCCTAGAATAAGATGCTATCCTATGTAATTTCTTTCTTCTTTGCTTGCAATCAATCATTCTTTCAGTGATGCTCATCTTTGGTGCGGCTCCTTGGCTGCCTGATATTTCTTGCCATTTGATACCCATGGCTGTAGCTCACCATAAAATGATCATCCAATTTACTAGGTGCAGTCATCTGTGGATAGGGTCTGGAACATGGTATTTTGATTTGATATAGTGTGAAGAAGTGTGTTCTTCCTTCCCTCCCTTGTTAAATGCTTTTCAAGAAGTATTTGTGCCTTGTTTCAGGCTCTCCCAGCACACAGCAGTGTAGAAGGGATGGAGTTGCACAGCAGTACCTCATGGAGCTCCCTTGGATTGCTCCTCCTGGACACAGACTMGCTAGAAAGATGCACAAAGCTCTCATTTGGGTAGCACCCAGCAATATTTTTTGTGTGTGTTTTATCCACCATTTAGACATTCACAGTCACTGACGTTTTTTGGATTCACATCTGAAATAAAAGACATCTCATTCAAACTGAGAGCCCAACTTTATTTTCAAGGGCTAATGTAAATCACTTGAAGTTGATTCTTTTAGTAAGAAGTTTGCTATTCTTGAGATCTTTTTGTTCTATAAAAATGATTGCTTATATTCTGACCAAAACAAGAGAGAATTGGCAGAAGTTTAATTATGTMATGCAATGACAAAGATATTAACTTGGCAACAGAGAAATGCCAGATCAGCAGAAATGACGAGTTACAACTATTGCTTGAGAATATCTCCTACCCCATGGAATCTCTTGCTGTTAGACATGTTTTGTTCTACAGGCTTGTTAACAGAGTCAAGATTAAGGAAAGTGGCTCTAATCCACTGGTTTGGGCATTCATCTGGTGTATTGAAAACCAGCTGTGTTTTTCAGCCCTACAGGCATAAAGGTTTCTGTTAGAATGGCAGGAGTGAATTATGGATGACTACAACACACTACCAAAAATTACATTAGCATATGCAATACAGAGAGGGATAAGTATAATTGCAGTAGSTGTACACAGCAAAGTGTGGGTGAGTTAAAAAATAGTGAGACAAATGCTATTCCTGCTGCATAATCTTTGTGTGCTTGGAGAAAGAGATTTCAGTCTTCCTTTGATTTGTATAATCTTAATATTTGCCTGGCATAATTTTTTTGCCAAAACCCACCATGTAGCACAAATGTGGGATTAATTATCAACTCACATTAGGTCACAGGTGAAATCTAGGATTCAACAATTCAGATTTTATATGCCCTGAAATGCTTACAGACTGAATAAAAACTCTTTGTTTCCTTCACGTGGTAATATATTAGGTTCTCAGTGATTGYAGGTTAGAATAGTAAAGATGATCAACAAGGTTGCCACAACTATATGATTGTCAGGAAACTAGGGAGGAGAAAATAAACACACAAGAAGAGGGAATTTTTTGAACCATAGTAGAAAAGTATCTTAGTGCAGTTCTCAGTCTAGAATAGCTGCTGCCCTGCCAGCAGAGAGTTTCATCTGAATTGAAATAACTCTGACTTTTTGAGGTTTGCATTTAGGACATATTTAAGTCTTTCTAAAAAGAAATCTTCAGTTTTTAATTTAATCTTCAGATAAGTTGATGTCAAGCACCTCTGTGCACATAATGTCCCTCSATTACTTGTTTCTTGGTGTAACAGGAATATTCAACAACACTTTCTGTTGAAAGCCATTTTGTCAGCAGCAATACAACTTTTGAATACTGACTACATCTAAATGAGAGACTTAGGGGTTATGGCAATTTACAAATGCTGATCTAATCCTGTAAAACTTGATGCACTTTTGCTTTTCTAAAATTTCTGTTTATCAGCATATTAAAGGAAGCTGATGTCTATACACAGCTCTATAAATGCTCTAGTGTCTGGGTCAGTTTTTTAAACTTATGGTCTTTCCTGTCTCCATTGTCCTAGCCTCTCTGTTTTTCTCAGCAAAAAAAAAAAATTAGATTCAGTCTTATCAGTGCTTAGCTTTGTGTTTAGTTACTTGTTAGCTAGTCTTGTGTTTTGTATTTTAATATCAAGACTACCACTTAGATTGCAAAACTACCTGACTCCAATTCRCCCTGTTTATATTTGCCAGAATGCTTCTATTGTTTTTACATCCTGCTTATACAGGAATGTTCCCTGGTTTCTTTGAGCTGGAAGAAGGTTTTTCATGAGCTTAAAGGTGATAGAAATCTTCTTTTTCATCTTTCCTTCTCTCCTCACCTCACAGCCACTGTGATATATTAGTGGAGTGATTCTGTGAATATCAAGTGTAGAACCTGTGGGGTTCAGCCCCAGTGTTTCCTGCTCAGAGTAATCCAGCTGCACATAGTAATCTTGATGAAATTAATTGCTTACTAGAACAAGAGCTGTGCTCAGTGCAGGGCTCTAGGTTGTGTCACAGCACTACAGTTCCTACTCATCCTGTAAAGGAATCTGCTGTATATTCTTTTAACAATGGAAACTAAATGCATCATGCTAAAATCAAATCAGTGCCATCCAGATCAGTCACCAGGGGTCTCTTGATCTCTTTCTATCAAGGCTTTTGTTATTCAGACATTCCCTACAAGCTGTCAAATGGTTCTACTCAATAACAACCAATAAAGTAATCACCCCTTAAAAATTTCCCCAGGGAATCTTTTTAAATTGAACAGGGARTAATATATCTTGTAGTGTCAATAATGCTGAAAATGTTGATTTGGTTGGTGCTACTATGTTCCTCCTCAAGTCATATTCCAAATGCTGTCCTGGGGAGATGACTTCTACCTGAATTCACTCTGTTGCTCTCTGCCTGCAGCACCAGTTTCAAATCTGTGGCAAGGGCTATCTGAGATGGGCTGTATAGTGAAAGAGTGTTCTGGTGACCTGACTGCTTTCTCAACCTTTTAAATCTAACTACTGATAGGGATGCTCTTAAATGAAATGAAAATCAGATGGCAAGGATGAATGTGCTGATMAGATGTTCTCAGATGGCTGACTGATAGAGTGCCTACATGCAGCAATGTGTCCATCTGCTGAGCATAGCATGAGCCTGATTTACTAAGCAAAGCTAGTTTAACACCAGTATCAATAATGTAATTTTCTTTATTATATAAACTGGGTAGAAARAGATTTTACCATGCAAATTTAGTCTATTACGGACATTTCTGTGAATAAATTATACTAGATGTTCTTTTAATTCTTGTTAATTTTTTTTTCCACAGATGTCATTTTTGGGCATTAGAAAATTTTTTTTCTCCTGCTGTTGTTAAAGAAGAACTGCAAGTACTGACATTAAACATTTTGAGAAATTTGTTCTGTTCTTTTTATAAGAGAAAGCAGTCCTGCCAAAATTAAAACCTTCCTGTGACTTAAATACTTGTTTTRCTGTATTATTTCTTAGATGCTTGATATCATCGTATATAAACTAATTAAGGGACTATTTCTGAAGTTCCAATTGCATAGTTATACTCTCTAATTGTGCTTTTATTTGTTAATTTGTTAAAAAAATTCTATCTACAGTGGACACAAACTGACAGCTTTATGTGTGACTACTAAAATGGGTTTTCAATATAAATTTGTGGATGAGATAACAAATGCTAWAAACTTCTGATTATGAGATGTTCATTTTAGGGTTTGGTTGGGCACCAGAGCAGACTGGCATTAGTGCATTTTTTTACGATGAGGGTGATGAAACCCTGGCACAAGTTGTCCAGAGGAGTTGTGGATGCTCCATCCCTGTTCAAGGCAAGATTGAATGAGGCTTGGAGCAACCTGGTTTAGTGGAAGATGTCCCTGCCTCTGGCAGGGCATTGGAATGAGATGAGTTTTAGCATATCCAACCCAAGCTATCCTATGATTCCGTGTCCCAGGCTGGCCTCAGCCCATCCCCATCCCCATGGAGGTGCCCTGTGCCCAAGGCTGGGGCTGCCCCAGTGCCCTGCTGCTGGCTGGGATGGGAGGGCTGGGCCAGCTGCCAGGGATCCCCATCGGGCACCCTGCAGACAGAACAGGTGTTAGTTAAACTCCTCTCCTCACAGACAAAGCACTGGAGCGAGGAAACACCATTCTTAGGAGTGTGTGTGAGGCGGTGCCAGCTCTCCCGCAGCTGGGTGAGCCCTGCCCTGGTGGGCACCGGCACCTGTGGTCAKGCACGTGGGGATGGGCACGCTGCTCTGGGAGCCTCTGGAAATCACAGAGTGGGCACAGACATAGCAAACCCTGCACAGATGTCATGGTTTAACTCCATCTGGCCACAAAGTACCATGGGGCTCTGACTCACTTCTCCCTCCAAACCTATTAGGATGAGCAGAATTAGGAAAAAAAGCAGTGAAACCAGTGGGTTCACGTTAATAACTGAAACGAAGTAAAATATAATGTATAATGTAGTAATAATAATAATAATAATAATAATAATAATAATAATAATAATAATAATAATAATAATAATAATAGTTAAAATAGAGATTAAAGGGGGATGGGGAAGAGAGAGATAAAACCCAAGAAAGTGATACACAGCATTACTCATCAGCTGCGGGTCGATGCCAAGCTCATCCCCAAACCACAACCAGCCCCACTGCCAGGTAAGTCCCCAGTTTGTATAGTGGCCATGGTGTGAGTATCCCTTTGGCTAGCTCAGCTCAGCTGTCCTGGCCACGCTCCCTCCCTACCGGCTGCTTGTGACAAGATGAGACGCTGAGAAGTCCTTGACTTACRTTAAGCCCTACTTAGCAACAATAACTGCATCAGCGTGTTATTAGCATTAACCTCATACTGAATCCAAAACACAGCCCTCTACAGCTACTAGGAAGACAATTAAGTCGATCCCAGGCGAAACCAGCACAATATATGAAGGGAAAGCCCCGCGGGCCCCTCGGTGAGTTTACTGCGGCTCGACTGAGGGGAGCCGCGGGGAGCGCCGAGCCGGCAGGTGGCGCTGTCAGCCCGCGCTCCGTGCTGGGGAAAGGCCTCGCGCTGAGGCGGCGAGAGCGCTGTGGGGACCCCGTGAGGGGCTGTTCCTGTGGGACAC
>JACDOX010000222.1:713070-732163 GCA_014549065.1 Cardinalis cardinalis | reverse complement strand
GGGCTGTTCCTGTGGGACACTGTCCCTGGGACACCGTGAGGGGCTGTTCCTGTGGGACACTGTCCATGGGACACCGTGAGGGGCTGTTCCTGTGGGACACCATCTGTGGGACACCGTGAGGGGCTGTTCCTGTGGGACACTGTCCGTGGGGCACCGTGAGGGGCTGTTCCTGTGGGACACCATCTGTGGGACACCGTCTGTGGGACACCGTGAGGGGCTGTTCCTGTGCGACATTGTCCGTGAACACTGTGACGGGCTGTTCCTGTGGGACATTGTCTCTGGGACCCCGTGAGGGGCTGTTCCTGTGGGACATTGTTCCTGGGACACCGTGAGGGGTTGTTCCTGTGGGACATTGTCCGTGAACACCGTGAGGGGCTGTTCCTGTGGGACACCATCTGTGGGACACCGTGAAGAGCTGTTCCTGTGGGACATTGTTCCTGGGACACTGTGAGGGGCTGTTCCTGTGCGACATTGTCAATGGGACACCGTGAGGGGCTGTTCCTTTGAGACGTTGTCACTGGGACCCCACGACGGGCTGTTCCTGTGGGACATTGTTCCTGGGACACTGTGAGGGGCTGTTCCTGTGGGACATTGTCCGTGAACACTGTGAGGGGCTGTTCCTGTGGGACATTGTTCCTGGGACACTGTGAGGGGCTGTTCCTGTGGGACATTGTTCCTGGGACACTGTGAGGGGCTGTTCCTGTGCGACATGTCCGTGAACACTGTGAGAGGCTGATCCTGTGGGACACCATCCATGGGACATGGGACACTGTGAGGGGCTGTTCCTGTGGGACATTGTCCCTGGGACACCATGAGGGGCTGTTCCTGTGGGACATTGTCGATGGGACACCGAGAGGGGCCGTTCCTGTGGGACACTGTCTGTAGGACACCGTGAGGGGCTGTTCCTGTGGGACACTGTCTGTAGGACACCGTGAGGGGCTGTTCCTTTGAGACGTTGTCACTGGGACCCCACGACGGGCTGTTCCTGTGGGACACCATTCATGGGACACTGTGAGGGGCTGTTCCTGTGGGACATTGTCCCTGGGACACTGTGAGGGGGCTGTTCCTGTGGGACATTGTCCCTGGGACACCGTGAGGGCAGCATTCCTATGGGACACCATCTGTGAGACACCATGATGAGGGGTGTTCTTGTGGGACATGTCCAGCTCGGTCTGCCACTGCCACGGAGGACTTCAGCCTAGAACGTCCTCTGAAAGCATCCAGTCCAGCCATTAGCCCATACATACCTCCAGGGCTGGTGACTCTGCTGCTTCCCTGGGCAGCCTGTGCCAGTGCTTCACAATGGTTTCTGAGAATTTTTTTTTCTTAATTAAATACCATTTGCAGGGTAAAACTAMACATTCCTTTTTGGTTTAAAATATTTTAAAGGCCTGAGGTGGCTCAAGGATGATGAATAATTCTAATTTTAATTCTAATTCTAATAGAAACCTTCTAATCTTGTCACATTTCTCAGGTGAGAAGGGAGATGGTTCTACCCGAAGAGTGAACATTGACCATCATTTATGGAGCAGGTGCTGTTTCCAGGAGAGCTGAGAGTACTGCTGCCATTAGCCTTTGCTATTTATAGTTGCACCAGGGAATGCCAGTGCCTTGCCTATGAGGTGAGATTGCCTTGTGCTTAGTGTTATAATAAACAGCCCTTCTGAGAGGGACTTGGGGGTCCTAGTGCATGAGAGGCTGGACATGACCATCCATCTGCCCTTGCAGCCCCCAAAACCAATCCTGGGCTGCATCCAAAGCAGTGTGGGCAGCAGGGTGAGGGAGGGGATTCCCCTCATCTGCCCAGCTCTTTTCACACCCACCTGGAGTCCTGCATCCAGCTCTGGGATGAGGGTCACAAGGCTTGAAAATTCAAGCTTTTGTTTAAATAAATATAAAAATAAGTAAAACATGTGAGAGCTTCCTTTTCAGATACTTTATCGCCAGGAATGCAGGCCTACAGCTATCTGCTGTCACTGCAGGTTTGTTTCATCATCTCTTTTCCAAGGTTGCAGGGATTGCTAYGTACTGGCAGAAACCTTCTTTCACATGTGTGGCAAAAGCAGAAAGAGGRAAAACATTCTAGAGCACTATCCTTAGCAAGAAAGTTCCATATATGGCAAAGGAGAGGTTTATGTTTCTGCTCCACTTTTTCCTGTATATTTCACCTATAAATGAAATCAGCTTTCAGTGGATTGCTTTTCATTACAGGCTTTGTAGTGCACTGCTCTGTCTGTTGCATGAAGGGTATGTATAGAAATCTCATCAATAATAAAATATCAACAAAACCTTGTGGGAAAGAAATCCTTAATTTTCTGGGAGCATGATGATATAGAGAACTTCTTATTTGTCTCCTTGCCATGAAATCACCAGTCTGAAACCATCATCAATTTGTTACCCCAACCTTCAGCCTTTCATCTGGGACAGAAAACCTTTGATGTGGACTTTCACCAAGCGATTTTCTGCAAATAAATAATGTAATACCTGTTTCTCCTAATGTAGACCATGGCAAAGAACCACAGTTAGTTGTCCAACCATTGTATAAGCTTGATACACATTAGAGGGAATACAACAATAAATGAAAAATACTTTTAATTGAGGGAACCATAGGTGTGTATGGACCCTTATCTGTACTTGATTCTGCCCTCCATTTCAACCCTATCTGAGCATTTCCCAGATGTCAAAGTACATTTCCCCTTGTAATGCATGGAGCTTTCTCTTGGTTTTAGTTCTGTAGGAAAGTTCTCCCTAAGTTTTGTTGGTTCATTTTCGAGAAATCCTGCTGTGTATTTCAAATACGTATGTCCAGTCTCAGGCTGTTTCATCAGCAGCCTGAAATGTTGCAACAGCAAAGATTACAGACTCACCAGGGAAAGCACACACAGGCAAGCACTTAATTGTCAGAAAGGGCACAAACATCATCAAATTCCAATACTGTAACAGCTCATCGATTTAAAATACACTATAGACAACCATTTCTGTTTTTTCCCATATCAGGAGCATTGTTCAACAACATTTATTTAGAAGTGTAGATTCCCATACTGTGAGGGTTTTTCCCCTGGAGTAATTTAGTACTTTGAGTGATCCTGTTGAGTTTGCAAACATTGTATCCTAACTTTCCATCTTCTAAATTCAGGTCASTAATGACTATATCACTAAATATAACTCTACCAGAATGCTGGTATTAGTTTATCACAGTGTATGTGTGATAAATGTATGTGTAGGTTAGATGAGTACAGTTCTTCTAGACAAGGATCAGATACTGTCTGGAAACAAAATGAGAATTCATAGAACCAGATTGGTTTCTGTGAGCCAATGTATTTCTGTCATTGACTCAGGAAGATCCTTAGAGATCTGCTAGATCCATAAATGCTGTGCTTTAGCCTATTGGTTTTTTCTTTTAGAACAATAAGTTCTTAGAGACTTGGCACAGATGGAGATGCCAAAGTCTCTTACAGACTTCAGAGGTAGAGGACCATTAATGTAATTAGGCTCCTATTGTGCAAAGCACTGTGCAAAAATTAAGAGAAAGGAAAATCTGTGCTCACATAAATATTCATCTCCAAAACTCAGCAGTTCGCTGAATGTTAGAAAATATCTGGGTAATTAAAAAAAAATACTTATTTAATGGACAGTCCTTTTGAGACATTAAGGAACTGAAGGTATTTCTGGATGCAAGGAAAAAAGCAAAATTGGAAAACAAGTCTCCAGCAGGCAGCTCCATGTTGAGGCTGAGGAAGCTGCAAACTGCACCTTTATAACCCAGGAGAGCAAGGGGAGGAAATATGGGTTTGGGTGCACGGTTTCCCTTGCAGCCCCCTTAGCTGGCAGCAGGAGAATGGGGCTTTTCTGGTAAGATTTTGGCAGACTACCTTGAATGGGTCTGTAGAAGGAAACTAAAATTTTCTTTCTGTTTCACAGCTAGCAAGAGGTGCAAACACATATATTGCTACTGTCTCTCTTTTCTGGTAATCCCTTCTGGTGGAAATAACTATTTAAATTATTTGCCTAAAAATATTTCTTATCGTAAACACTCCCACCATAAGCAGTTGTATTTTCTAGTTTGGTTTTGGTGCTCTTTGAGAAGTCTACTATGAACTGCACACAGCTATGGAAGYCATCTTTCTCAAATTGGAAGACTGGCAAAAATGCCCTTAAAATTCCTTCAAGATGGACTAATTTCAGATTCAGACATAAAAAATAGATTCTGGAGATGGTATACATAGTCTCTTTCTTTGTTTGAATATTGGTAGAAAAAAAAGTAGTTGCTATTTGCAATAATTCTGTGCCTTGAAAGATAAAAAGCTTAATTCACATTGGATATATGCATGAGAATTAGGGAATTATGGTGTTGAGTCTCTTACACTTTTAGAACAGTTGAGCTTGTCAGTGCCTACCTCACTATCAAAATGGGAACTTAGGTTCCTAAGTAATCAATGTGCTTATTAAAGTTTAATTATAAACAGCTTTTTCAAGCACTGCCTTTGGACTGTGACCATCTCTATGTTACATCCATACTTCTGAAATTCCTAGAAAGAGTGAAGATGCCATATAAGTGGACCAGCTGCTTATCTTTTCCTTCAGGAARTTCCAATTAATTGTTTTTTACTAGACTAGATTTGATTTTGGCCTTGAAAAATTTGCTGCATAATCTGCTAAGCATTTCTCAAAAGCATAAATCTAATCTGGAAATATTCTGGAAAAATATGTCCTTCTAAAAAAGTCTGCCATAAGACACAAGCTTTTCAGTCTTCTCAAAGTCAGAAAAAGGAGACAGTAAGTCATATTTTTAGATGTGAGATCAGTTAGTCACTACCACTCCTTATTACACTGACCTAGGGAGCATACTTGTGTCTGACAACCTGCAATTAGAGAGTACAATCTGCTTCTTGACTCAAGCAGTGGTGATTTATGTAGCAAAAAAATGAGATTGTTTTTCTTATGCTTTGTTCTGTAGAATAACCTGACCATTGCCCTTTTTCAGGCAACACAGGACTGAGGCATTGAGGGTAGATCCTCCAGGGAATTTCTGTTGCTGCAGAACTAACCTACAYTAATCCTAACTTTGCATACTCAGAGGGCTAGATGAGTTCACAATGCAGGAAAAAGACTATGAATTCTGTCACCCAAGCCTTGCATCTTATATTTTATCTTTATATTTATCTTACATTGCATCTAAAAATGGRTTTGTAATTCAGCATGAGGAAATGGCAAAACCTCTAGGACATGGGGAAAAGCTACCAGAGGGGGCAGCCCTGAGGTCAGTGCCTTTGGGGAGCTCCCTGTCTCTCATGGCCCTCCCCAGCTTYTTGCTACTTTTAAGAAACAAATGTTAATTTCCTCTAGGACTTAGATTAATTTTTGAATTCCAAGGATCCATATCAACCTGATGGCAAATGATTTTTAATTTTTCTACGCAAAGAAGAAGTTCACAAAGGGAGATTGAGAACAACTTGTCTTGCTGTTTCCAGTGGGATACTGTCCTGCTGAAAGGTTTGATAGGTCCAAGTTTTATAACGTGGTTAACCTTTGGATCTCTATTTTCCAGCTCCTAAATAAATATTCTGATGACTTTATGGAGATTTCCTATAATCTCTTTCATTGGGTTGAAATAGAGTATATTGTTAGCTGCTGTCTGTGAGAAATTAAGGGGAATGTCAGTGTTATGTGTAACAGGAGTTTTTAAGTAGGAAGTGTCAACAGACTTGCACTAAAATATGGAGAAAGGAGTACGTAAAGGAATTCCAACCTCAAAGTGGTCAGAAAAGCCTTTATCCAGCATTCCTTAATGAGGTCTAAATAAAACCCTACAGATAGCACCTATTTTTCAGGTTGGGGTTTGAAGTGATAGAAGAGGGAACAAAACATGAAGACAAAAAAGCTCTTTCAAATAAGAGAAGAATAGCAAATACTGTCATTTTCAGAAGAGTCTTGCTAACTGTTACTTGAAGCCTTGCTATTTCTAAAATAACTGAAACTTGGTATTTTGTTTAGTCAGGGAAATGTCATACCTAAGTAATTTCTTTCTTCTTACTGTGATTATTTTTACTCCCTGGTGGTTCATATTGCTCATTTGGTGTTATTCAAGTCTGAACTACATCTGAGTTACCCCAGTTAAGGATTTGGCTTAGAAACTTAAAATTAATTTGCACATCTTAATCCATTAACTATAACTTAATTTTCATATCGTTAATGTAAGGGGRGAACCCCACTCCATGCCACATATGTGTACCAGATTTATTTTATATTCCCTTTATTTCTTCCATATATACTTAGTACCAGATTTAAGTGTTGGTGAGTTCTCATTTTTTTGTAGATAAAATGGAAAATATGGATCAGATTGGTATCCTACCKTCATATTTTTAAGATCTGAGATGTAGAATAAAATTAAAGTGCTGACCATTTAAATAATGCCCTGTTTAATTTTGCATTAAATTTGTTGAAGAGAAAGGCTGTCCTTTGGATATGCTGGATATTGCTACAGTGGATATGTTTTCCGTGCTGTCTGTGGTGATTCCAGTGAAATGCTATTAACGGTGAGAGATTACTCTGCACAGTTTATGATGTTAGCCTTGCTGATAGAAGCAGATACTTTCTATTACATTAATGTTCCATTTAAGTAGCAGATTGCCAGACACAAACTTTATATAATCTCATTCCCCATACGTGCAATATATGTGTCTCTGAGTATGGCTTTGTAGATTCATTTAGCACCTAATGCACTTTTAATGAAAGATGGTTTTTAGCRTCTCTTTGTAAAGCTTGTGATGCAATGATTTTTCATAGTGCTTCATAGAAGAGGCACTTATGATTTTCAACAGAGTTATGCAAGTCTGATATTGGGTTTACGAGAGGGAGAGGGGAGAAGCAGCAAAAATGAAAGTGAATTAGGTCAGAAACCTCACATACAATCCAGCACAGCCTGATGACATTTCATCCTGTTCTTTCTGCTCAAAAATAAAAGTTAAACTGATGAGCTGCTTCTGCTGAAGAGCTCAGATGCAGAACTAGTAAAATATCCATCTACCAATGTATCTCATCAAAACCTATTTGACAAAATACCTAATCAAGGCCATTGATTGTTCACAATTCCAGAAGAATGGAACTAAGTGTGGAAAGAAATTAGTTTTCCCACACAATAACTAACATTGAACAGGATCCAGAAACCATTTGTGTATCTGCCTTTGTTGGGCTAACCAGTATGAAGACCTACTGCTTGCATTGCRAATTCATGCTTCATTTCTGCTTTGGAAAACGTAAGGGCATGGTGGTCATGGGGAAATTTATCTGAGCAGAGCAATCAAGAAGAATGGAGGCAATATGAGGGGCTTGCATATGACTTTAGAAATTTAAACTGAATTAGACAGACAACTGTAAAACAGAAAACTAATGAATGTCTTGCTCTTCAAATGCAGACAGTAGTTACGGTGGTTTAGAATATTAGACCAGACTGTGAGCCAAAATAAAGTTAACTGGAAAAATTGTGCTAATATTTCTCCAGCACTATTTTAAAAAACTTGTCAAAGCTGGGGATCTAATTAATGCATTAGATCACATTTGTGGGTAGCAGATGGAGAACAGACTGTTTCTCRATTGGTTTAACTCATGTTAGTGAGCTAGTATAAAGAAGTACAGGAGTGAAATATTGTTTAGGAATATTTGAGTTGAAATCGTTCACTATTATCCAAATAACAGAACTAAAATTGGAAAAACTGACAAATATTAACGGGATAGAATATTTAAATGATTATAAATCATTATATTTCAGGAGGTAAGGCTTAAGCCAGTATTTTCTTATTGACCCTGATATTCTGAATTTTCAGTCAGAATTGCTTGTACCTCTTCTATCTGTCCTGTTCTGTGTCAGGTAACTCATATTGACTACCACCCAGAACAGGACATAAAATTACATGAACCTTTGGTTTGGTTCAGGAAATAATATATTTTTCCTCTCTGGCAGCAAATGCTTTCAGAGYGTATGGAATGAAATGGCAGAAAAGACAAGTGGGAAAAAAATTCAGCCACAAAATCTGTATTAGTTCTTCCTTTTTAGAGAGATAAATTTATCATGGACAATTCTCTTGTCTGTTTCAGCAGACCATGAGACAGCCGGCAGGTATTATTAGGATGAAATATTTAATAGCTTTTTCCTCTATTAAGACACTTCTTAACCATCTACAGTAGGGGACAGCACCTAATGAGTATTGTTCCCAGTGGAATTTTGAACCAAGAATTTACTTAATGTATTCACTAGTGAACCCACACTTCAGATCCTTGCTTTGGTGGACCACRCTTATTTAATAAGAAATCTAAAAAATGGTACCACTYGTGAMATTTTCATTATGTAGTTTCCTTATTTCAAGGCAGGATTTTTTTGGTTGGTTGGGYTTTTTTGGTGAGTTTAAATATGCCATGAACTTATGCTTTTCCTTCTACATGTCTGGACTGCTGTTGGCTTTTGGAGAGTCGCTGTAACTGATTATCCTTCAGTAGCTTTCTTTTCCCTCTATTCAGAGTTCAGAATTACTCACCCTTGTCTAGATACCAAGCTAAAGTAACAGTGAATTCTTAACTTGAGTTTCATGGTCTTCACTTTCTAGATCCTGTAATTAGATTATCCTTTAATTAAATCTCAAAAGTGATTCCAGCTAGTAAAATGCCTTGTGAACTGGAAAGACTGGACAAAATGCAGTATGATGTGTCAGTTTCCTTTAGAAGGAAGATTAGTTTCACCCTACCATTTCCTTTATTTGTCATAGCCTGMAATGGGAAAAAAATTATGTTCACCTTTGTTTCCTGTCTTACAGAGTTGAGACCCACATGCCCCATTCTCTTGCCAAGTTTGGATGTCCATGGTCACCAGGGTATACACATGGGGAGTGCTCGTCAGCCATCCTGTTGAATTTAGATTGTTGTGTAGCAATAAACTCAGGATTCACTAAGCCAGCAAGAGAATAGAGTAGGACATGGCTTCAYGGGTAGGGCACTGTGTGACAGATGGATAGCTTCAGTTCTGCTCCAAGGATTCATATTTTATTCAATGCTGTTTCATCATGTCCCCTTTCAACTGTGCTTTAAAAGGAAAAGAATAGTTCCTGCTTAGCTATTTCAAAGACGGGTCACAGACCCCTTCTTTCAGGAAAAGAGCTAAAAGCTGTGAATCTGCAACAGATAAAAGCATTTTTCCTGCAAAATGTGAAGCACAGTAGGTCATGGTCACATTTCAAATGCATCCTCGGGCTTACTGTTTCCTAAAACAGCTGCTGCCTTGCTCTCCWTCCCCCACAACAGAAAATGAATTCTGGAAATACTTCTCTCAGGAGCAAARGGAGGCCTAAGGAAAGATTACTGACTCTACCTTTTTCTTTATCCTCTGTCTTTCTCTCTGGTAATCTTGTGAAAAGTGTTACTTTTCACAGTAACACTTGTTACTGTAGGCTAAGCATGCTGGAGGAAGGCTAAGCATGCTGGAGGAAGGCATAAGCAAGGCTCAAGGTTCCAGTGTGTCTTATCCTGGCAGCTGCTGGGTGAGGATGTTTAGTCTCTCTTGCCCCTCTCCAGCCCACCTGGCTCTGGCCTGGCTGTACCACCACCTCTGGCAGATCTCTTCTTACCTGGTGGGGTAAGATAGCAGTGAACCCTGACCGTGAGAAAAAGGCCATTTCTCAGTAAATGTCTTTGTGAATGGGGAAACAAGGCCTAAGGTTACTGATGGGAGGCTAGAGAAATCCTCTTCAGAGCAAGTTTGGCAAGAGCTGAGCTCTCTTGATCTTTTGACAATAGGAGTCTCAGATGAGTCCCCTTCTGCTGGAGCTTGGGCAATTGTGGTGGTGTTCACAGGGGTCCCAGGATGAGGGAAGAGATGAGAATCTTGGMTCCATGTTCAGAAGGCTGGTTTATTATTTTATGATATATATTATATTAAAACTATACTAAAAGAATAGAAAAAAGGATTTCATCAGAAGGCTTGCAAGGAAAGAAAAAAAAAATGGAATGATAACAAAAGCTTGTGACTGACCACAAGCCCCTTACAGCTGGACTGTGATTGGCCATTAATTAAAGAAAACCACATGAGACCAATCGAAGATCCACCTGTTGCATTCCACAGCAGCAGATAATTTGTGTTTACAGTTTGTTCCTGAGGCCTCTCAGCTTCTCAGGAGAAAACTCCTAAGGAAAGGATTTTTCATAAAGCATGACTGTGACAGGCAATTAAGAATTTCTKTGCAGGATAGAAACAGTCTGTATGTTTTATGCTAGAGGATCATCAGTGAAATGGAAGATGAGGTGAATAGCTAGAACMATCCTCAGAAGGGAAGAGTGTGAATTTGTGAAAGAGTGAACATAGAAATCAAGAAGCTGGAGACAGGAAGAAGGCCAAAATTATCTTTAGACCAACAATAATATCAGTGTCTATCTTTAGTACCACATAATAATGTCTCTTTGGATGTCCTTTTAATCCTCCCTTGTGGAGCAGTGGTGCCTTGAGCAGGTATCTGGAGACCTTTCAGAGAGGTGGATGCTGGGAAGTGCAAGTTTAACTGTGGAATGCCTGACTTGCAAGTGCTCACTCTCCTTGTTAGCACTGGCTTTGATACCATGGAAGAGGAGAAAAAAGCTGAAGGTGAAAGAGAATAAAGCAGCACARTTTAGCAGCAGAAATTTTCATTGTTGGGGTGCTATCTAGTTCAGGTTGCTGGTTATTTTCTTCAGATTTTTGTTTTCCCTAAAACTGCCCAGTGATCGTCCTCCAGTCTTACAAAACATGGTCATGGTATTTGTGACRGAAAGCAATCCTTTCTTTCCTACATTTTTTTGCAAGCCAGCCCTCTCTAAATTAGATATTCTTCCAGCTAGCAGTGAAGACAAGACAAATGTATCATCTTCAACCTGGTAGCTGACCTTCATCTTACAAGTAAGAWAAGGATATTTGTTTAATTTACTCCTTTGGTGTGGTGGTGGGGGGCTGTGGCTTGACTACAAAGCCATCTGAGCAATCTGAGAAAATGAGTTGAATGGTTCAGCTGACATGCATRTGTAACTCCAGGCCATCAGGATACTCAAATGAAAACTGGGTSACTTGAAGTGTGATAAATAAGAAAAGGTTTTTTCATTGAGGAAATTCTAATTTCACTGTGCTTTGATTTAGAATTTAAATAGTTACAGTAGGAAAAAGTGCATGGTAACAAAGGCAAACTGCAGATTTTTCCTAATTTACTTTGTGTTCCAAAATTACCACATTAAACAATGCAAGGGGATATGATGACCCTGCAAAATTTTCATGATACTACCAAAATATTTTCTTATAAATTGAAGTCCTCTGACAGAAGCATAAATATATACATTCAAATTCAAATGTTGATATAGATACAAGTGTAATAATGAAAGTTGTCAGGGCTACACTGGTCTTRAAAGGTGACAGAACTGTGGGAAGATATTTTGGTGATGACAAACAAATCCCATGTGTCTTTCTGCATAGGGCTGGGGAACAATCTGAAGTGATATAATTTATCTAGTTATATCATTAGCGAATAATTATATAATAGAGGGTATTGGAATATGSTGCATCTTGTTCTTGCTTATTCTTCAGTATTGCTTCCTCATAAGCAAAGCTTCCTTTCCCACTGTCCTTCCTCTTTCTTGACCTCCAATACAAGAGGAAGAGGATAGAAGACGTTAACTTCTTAGAATCAGTGCATGATAAAAGCAACATACAATATAYAGAAACTTACTAGTCTTGATATATTGATTTATTAAGCTTTAAATAACACTTGAGTTTCTTGTAGTCCAGTTTCCACACAGCCATAGTGTCTTTCAGCCTTCACTTGATAAAGATTGCTTCATGGGTATAAGCAAAAGAAGGTGAAATAAAATAGTGTAAAATGTACTGTCCTGTTAMACAGAGTGTGGGAATAATGACTTGAATGAGACTATATCAGCACTGAAATTTGCTGTGCCTGGTTTCTGAATTTCTTTTGTCAGAGTTTTACTTTTTGGGACAGCTTTTCCTGTATTTCAGGTAGTCAGTGAAGTGTCATACAGTGACTCCWTTTCAGTTTTAGTTTTACATTTTTATTCACTTGCTTTCCTTCTATCTATTTCTATTTAGGTTTTTATCAGAAAAGCAAATGACCTCTTTTCTTACCTTAATTACAAATCAGTTTTGATACTGATAGGATATTTCATGAATATTTGGCTTGACTCTTTGATAACAGTGGCAAGATCAAAATCCAGTTTTAATAAATTTCCRATATATTTTCAGTGTGTCCTTGATCCTGTCATCTGATATTACAGTTGTCTCCAATGAGCAGAAACACGTCATGTCATAGTTCAAATAATATATTGCCCATTCTTCTACTTTGTGTTTTTTTTGTACATGAACAAGGTCTCTGTACACTAAATTSTAGTTTAGGCTTTCAGAGGCATTCTAGGACCTCTAGTACCACTGCATCTCAGGTAATGAAATCTTATCTGACTCATGGAACTGGCAGAAGAAAAGATCCCTTAGGGTCTGGGTTTTCTTGCAGTGAATGCATTATTGTCTTCTGCTTTTGAAGAATTATCTTTCAACGTTTCAACTGCCAAACAAAACTACCCCTAAGCTTGCCTTTCTGAGATTATTCTTTAAATTCATTCAATTTGCAATCAGGACTTTTTCTCATACTGGTCCCTACTTTTTTCTCATTCCAACTGCATACCTTTATTTTGCCAAGTTTTGCTTTTTCTTTTGAGAAAATTTAAATCCACCCATACATTAAAAGTGATTTCCCTGTTCACACTTCCTTACTCTTTTCCTGAATCTGATGAAATGGCAACATTTTGAGGTATCTTTTTGGCCTGCCCCAGTACCAATTTCATCCTGAGAACTCCCTTGGCCTCTCTTAGGACTTGTGGTTCAATTCAAGCCAGACAGWCACTTGTTTTGCACAGTTGTATTTTATGCTTTTGAAACTGAGTCCAGCCCAGGTCTTAATTAGCAGTGACATATTCCCTGAACTCTGGGTTGGTAAGAGAAGATAAACAACTCTAGGTTGGTAAGCAGAAGATAAACAGCAGTTGCAGCATTCTTGGCTAGGAATCATGCCCTCAGTGCCTGTGCTTGATATGCAGGCATCGTCCCTAAGCTGCTTATGCTCATGCCCATCTGCTGAGATGGCAGAGTGCCTTGTCGCAAGTTGTTTGGACTCCTGCCTTGAGCACAGAGGTGCCAGGCAATGATCAGCAGCCTGCATGACAATGCAAGCATCATTTCTTCTAAAAGAACAGCTCCTTTAAGCAATTAGTGTMTTACAGGCTGCTGCCATGGGCCTCTTAGAGCATGGCTACACCTGTTGGTAATTGTGTGCCAAGAAGAGAATCCATGAACCGTACCAGAGAGCAGTCCAACCAGCACGGTGTCAATTTTAGCTGCCAAGGAGACAGGTTGCAGTGCCGCAGGGGTACAAAAACTCATCAGGAGTTCTCAGAGTGGCAAAAAAGGATCTCAGCAGGCCAGAACTGCCTGAGGGCACATCCAAAACAGTCACTACAATAGCCCCCAAGTAGCAACTAAAACAAAGTAACAGTAACAGAATTGTGTGACATCTTTCCTCCTAGAATCAGTAATTAAATCAAGACAAAACAGGATAGCTTGGTGCTACCTTCTTCAAAGAAAAATAGAAGACTATGACCTTATTCCTTCTGCTGAATAAACACCTGTGATATGGAAAAGAAGGTAAAATTCTTTTTTGTGGGCCTAATTAAGTAACCCTACAGAGTGGTGGGACWTAACATACCAGTACTTAACCACTTTGCTAGCAGAAAAAACCAAGGGCAAGGAGGAAATTCTGGATAATGCTCCATGCAACTGCAATAGAGGGGAATGCCCTGACATGCCAGTCCTTTTCCAATATCTGTTTTGTCTCAGGAGTCCTCTACCCTCAGTTTAGGGTACAGTAGCTGCCTGACAGCAGGAGCAATTTCATCAGCTGAGGTTACTAAAAGTATTTCATCTTGATCTGTTTTTAGATCACCACAAGCCACTTGTTTTGAAGATGAGTCCAGAAGGAGCTTCTAACCTATTCTGCCAGCCTCATGCTATCCAGGAGTCAAATCAACAAAAAAAAAAAGACAGGATTTTTTTAAAAAAAACTTTTTTGGGAAGTTTTAACAGCTTTTATATGCATTGTCCCAGTTAGCTCATTTCAAAGATGATAAACTGTTACAGATATGTAGATATATAATTTTTAATTTAAAATTTCTGTTTAACTGAAAAAGAATGTTTTTCTTTTTTTTTAAACTGCATTGCAAAACATTTTAAATTGAGCAGATTTTGACCGTGCTAGTAATTTTTAGAATTTTAGTAGTCTATAAAGTTAATGAAATATTCATCTAAGGGAATCTTGAAACAATATTTCATTTTTATTTTTCTTATACAGAGAACGGAAATCAGTTGTAGCTTTACTTCCCAGCAATAGCCTTGGGGTAATTTAAAATCTTTGAGTTGCTGGAGTGGACAAAAGGACCTGTGAAAGCCTCTGTGTGTTTCCAAGGGTGTACAATGAGCTGAAGGGCTGTTTGCAGTCTGCTCTGGCTTACACGCAGCTGTCACAGGCTGTGTCAGGTCTCACTGCAATCAGTGGGACTTCTGCCATTAACTTCATTAGGACCAAGATTTGCCCTAAACCCCAGCTGATATTTTGTGTACACCATTGGGGTTATGCTATTTTCTGCCAAGTGATCATTTTGAGTGCCAGATGAAGGGATTTTGGCAAAGCCTGGTGAACAAAGGCTGTTGATTCCTTATTATGGGAAAGTTTTAGTTCTGATTCACGTAATAGCCTTTGGATTTGCACAGTACAGCTGAGTGCAGAAACTAGGCTCTTGTGTGCAGACCCATGATGAGTGCCAGAGCCTGGGTCTTCAATACCTGCAGCTAACATCATAAACAGCAAAAAAGGGCCAGGAACATGTAGATAATGTAATTCAAATGTAGACTGGGCTTTGTGTGAACCTTTATCCTCTAACTGGAAAGAAATACAAAATGACCTCCATAACACAAGAATATTGAATACCAAGTAAATAACCCATTGCATTTCTTCTGTGTGCTGTCCAAAAGAGTCTGGATTGATATTTCAACATCATATCATCGATTCATTGACTACAGAACTAGCTTATTCTTCAGAAAGCATCTTAGTCTGGAATTGTTCTGGCTGGAAAGTAGGATCTACTCCACTCATTACACAGTTTTACATTTGTTGATCTAAAATTATTTTCGGAATAACAATTTAAATAGTCACAGCTCTACTATAAAATGCTGTCTGGCAGCTTTATTTTGTCCTTGGGTCTATAAGTATAAATCTAACTGATGGTAATATAGTTTCTTTGTATAGACCCAAGGATAAAGTTTGTTCAATGATATTTTATTCTTACATGAAGTCTGTATAAGTTCATGCAGGTTTTCTTGGTTGGCCATGTTTTATGGTAGCAGCTGACATGGAAACTAAGTGCTGATCCCTTTGCCAGCCTCTCAGGAATGATGCTGGTACATGAGGAGCTGTTGCTCATATGACTAGCACCAGTGTTCTTTTCTCTTGGGTAGCAGAAAGCAGATGGAGATTATTGTACTCTGAAAAACCTGATTCTGATCCAGAAGATAAACTTAGAAAAGGAGAAAACACTTCTGGTTTTTCATTCTACACTCTTCTATATCAAAACCTAATGCAGCTGTCCTTGAAGGTAACAAGCCCAATCGCATTGCTTATGATGGGAAAAATATCAGACTTTGGCCTTTCTGCTGAGATCAACCCAAAAGTATAATTTAAGGGTGACTGTGGCAATGTGACGTAGTTATGATCTACAGAAATTTCAGAAAACCATAAAAAACATAACAGTAGTCCTTGTCAGGCCTATCCAGTGCAGCCTCTTATCTTTGAGAGCAGCCAATAGTGGGTGGCTAGGGGAAAGTATAAAGGCAGGGCAGATGGTGATACTTCACAGGATTTTCTCCAATACTAAATGAGAAACTCAAACCTCTGTGATGCAGAACACACAGAGTCAAAAGAGTAACTATTTTCAGTCTCTCATTTCCTACTTTGAGTTCAAAATAGCAGACAGCTCCACATTCCATTACCACTAGCAGCTAGTTCAAAGCCTAAGCCAAGGTAAAATTATGGGCAAAGCATGCATCACACTCTACACTGTGTGAAAAGACTGTGCTGAAGAGCTTGGAGATTTACGAGGAAACTGGATGCAGATTAAAAGGCCTTTTAAAACAACAAATGGAAACATTCCCTGGGTGCCTACAATCATTTTCAAATACACCTGACAATTAATTCCTCCTAAGTTCATATTTGTGTTTCATAATGAAATGCTGAAGTCCAGCATTTTACCCTAAAGAAATCTTTTACTTCCTCATTTTTTTTAAGCATCCCTTGCTAATTAATAAGCTCCAYGAATAGAAGAGTTAGTTCTTTTAAAATTAAAGCTAATGTCAAGGCCTCTCTTGTTTGCTAGCTTYTCTGCAATTTACTTTTCACTGTTAGGATTCAGAATGAGACAGACATAATAAACCTTCTTGTGGTCCACAGAGCCTTTCTGCTGTACTGAAAGCTGAAAGCAAAGAATATGAGAAACTGGCAGCTTCTCAATGTAAGTAAGAAAAACGGGGAAGAGAGAACGTAAAGGATGATGCCTCAGAAGTAGTGATGATCATGACTCCATCTCTATTTCCCTACTGAGCAGAGCAAGTTGTTGAATTAAGCAAACATGAAGAGGTCAGAGGAAAGAAGCCAACAATATCTCTTTTTCTTTGTCTGTAGGACACAGGTAGAGTTTAGATGCCCAGGGCTGGGAAACAATTCACAGTGCCCCTAAAACCCCAGCAACACCTACTTTCAGAAGTAGGATTTTGAACATACACACTAACAAGTCTGCAAGAGCAAAGAGAGAGGTGTGTGCCTGGAACATCTGCCTTGCCCTTCTGTGGCCCAAAAGCAAGGTGCAGGGGTTTCCCAGTTTTTGTAAATCTCCAAACATGTGTCAGTGTCCTTCAGGTCAAGAGTGACACACAGTTTACTTCTTTCTGTCAGATGGAGAATTGTATGCTTTACTTCTACTTGAAGCTAACTCACTGTGTGGTTTCTGATTTCTTTAGCCAGTGACTGGGCAATTTAAAATACACAGACAGTCCTAGGAAAAAAAACCCCAAGATTTTTGATTTTCCTCCTAACTTGCTGACCTGTCTATTAGTTTACATTTGCTTTGGTCCTCTGGAGCTTGATTTTATGGCCTCACAGTARTTCATCTTCTGTGGAAAGGATCAAGTTGCTTTTCCTTGTTACTGCATTGGTCAGTCATTATGTGCTACATGTGGCAGTAGGATATTGAATGAAGTCCCTCCTGTTGAAAGTGGAAAATTGTCCCAGGTGTCTTGTCTTGCAGATAAATGGTTTTTGTTATTTTTCAATAACTGAAGTCCAAAATATAGGTGTTTTGATAAAGTTGGCTKTATGAAAATTGTAATTTTGGGATTTGARTTACTTTGGATTTGGTGAYTTCGCATATGGATACATGAACAATTAACTCAGTTGTCTGTTTTTAAAGCAAATTKCCCAATAAGCTCTCTTTTTACCATGCTGTGTTTTGTGTCACAGGATAATCTCTGAACACAGACTGGATCCCTGTCTGATGAAGTGAAAGTGGTAAGCATATCAAARCTTTCCATCTACTGTACTGTAGTCATTAATGGACATTCACTTAGAGTTCCTCTGAAATAAAACTTTTGAAACTTGTGTAGTGTGGATGTCTGTTCTCCAGCAAGAATTGTTTTGCTCTATAAATATGCTCTGGTTATGCTGCACAACTTCTAAATGCAGGCATAGCTTTATGTTAAGCTTTGACCTTTTATTCCTTTATGTCTATTGAAGAAATCTGGAGAAAAGAAAGGAAGGAAGCCAATAGAGAGTATTTCAGTGGACAAAACCCAGCTGCTGACTGACATAGGTAAAGACATAGCTATATAACCCCCTCACACAACATGAGGAAGAGAAAAATGGAAAGAGAAATAGGAAAATCATTCTCTCTTTCTGTTTCTATCAAATGGATTCTTGGTTCTGTAGAAATATGAGGTTAAATATAATGTTTTCAGTCCACTTCAAAAGGACAAGGGTTTAAAGCTGTCAAAAAATACTTCTTAATGCAGCCCTCAGAGATATGATTAGGGAATAGGAAGCATTCRGCTCCCAAGGACTTTGAGTCATGAAAAAAGCTGATTGGATCCTGGATAGGCAGAATCCTCCCTGTGAGCCTCATCAGGAACAGCTTGGAGTCAGCTGCAATTATTGCAAAAGCAGGCTAGGGAATTAGAACTGAGCTCAAGTAAGTAAGTGAATAAATACATAAGGTGACCCTCCCCACTATGCACTCTACAATACTAATTAAAGAAAAATATGACAAATGAGCTATATTTATAATTAATTATAAATTTATGGTTCTTTTAACTTTAATAAGGTAAAATTGTAAAGGCAGAATATTTTTTCCTCCAAAACATCTCTCTTAAATCTCTAAGGTTGTTTACTTTTGCAACAGTTTCTGTCATTTACCAGGAGGACAAGGATATTGTGCAAAACCCGCAGTGAAACAGTGTTCTGGCAGCATGTTCCCTATATCACCTCTTTCAAAAAGAGTAATTAATCAGACTCCCCAAAAAGACAAGAAAAAGAATAAGTATTCTGTGACTTTCACAGAGTATTTTGAGTTGGAAGGGACCCACAATGATCATTGAGTTCAACCCACAAGGATCATTGAGTTCAACTCTTAAGTGAATGGCCTGTGCAGGGATCAAATGCACAGCTTTGCTGTTACTGGCACCATGATCTAACAAAATGAGCTAGTCTAAGGGTTAGGATTCTTCAAATGTTCTTGGATAAACACTTGCACAAGTAACTATAAGCAAAAACATTCGATGTATGACAACAGCTGATAATCTCAAGAATTCACAAAGTTATATCATATATTGGTTTTGCATGGCTTGGTTTTCAGTAGCAGGGGGGTCACTGAGGTGGCTCCTGTGAGAAGCTGCTGAAGCTTCCACCATGTCCAGCAGAGCCACTGG
>JACDOX010000222.1:637896-712320 GCA_014549065.1 Cardinalis cardinalis | reverse complement strand
TGACCCATGGCACAGCAGATTTGGGAGCACTGTGTGCCTGTGGGGGGAATTCAGGTTGCAGCAGGCACGGCAGGGCTGCTGCTCGTGAGAGTGGAACCACGCTGGAGAAATBAATGGAGAGCTGTCTCCTGTGGGAGGGACCCCACGGCCTCACAGGGAAAGGACTCCTCTCCCTGAGAACTGCAAGAAAATCTCGGTGATGAACCAACCAAAACCCCCAYGCCCTGTCTGCCTGTGCTGTGSTGGGAAGGAGGGTGGGGCTGGGGGGAGAAGGTATTTAAGCGTTTATTTTACTTCTCATTATCCTCCTCTGATTCTGTTGTAATAATAAACCCACTTTGCAACCTTAATTTGAGGCTATTTTGTCCTTGAAGTGCTTGTTTTGGTCCTTATCTCACTCATGAATCCTTCATTAGCTTTTTTTTCTCTCTACTCAGCTGTGGCAGGAGAGGGTGAGCATGCGACCCTTGTGGGTCCCTGGCATTGGGCTGGTGTCAAACCACAGCATATGAGTACTCTGGTTTTAGAAGGGGACAACATAGTCTTGCAGATCTGTTCCTTTTTCTTCTGGCACCAAGAAAAGCATAAAGCAAAGCCGACAATTTCTTGGAGTGATGATAGGGAACAATAGCTTTTAATTTAAAAATGGCAAAAATGTTGGGAATGTTTTATGACAGAGGTCACATAGACTTTCGCTTGGTAGCCGAACAGAGCTGGAAAAGTACTGAAGATAGTTTAGCTGAAGTTTTGCACCTGCAAGATAGCGTGTCCTTGGGCCTAGCTGGGTATGATAACAAGTAAACAGAACAACGTGGGAAAAAGGGAATGTAAGCCTGAAGAGCATAGGGAAGATTGATGGTATAGCTTAACCAATGAGTTACTTGGCTTGCAGAATATTCATAAGCTTATTATTGTGTGTATAAAGTTTGATGCTCTACCGAAATAAACRGAGCTTGCTGATACTCATATTGAGCGTCAGAGTTTTCCCGTACCCGACACAAAAATCCTTGCCTTTAGCTTGTAATGACTGAAGTTTCACTCTGCTTTTCCTGCACCTGGACACATGACTTCTCTGTGTTGATAAAGTAACTAGTGAAGTTTGAGTTCTCTCTAACTCTCTGATAGATTTATTTTCACGATAAAGTTTTAGGATTATTTATCTATTTTGCACTTTTAACCTGTGTGTTGATGATTGTTGTACTCCTTCTGAGGTAGCCTTTGGCAGCCTTCTTAAAATGTGGCAGTCTTAAAAAAAATCTGAAAACCAAATGAGTTTGTACTTCAGGCATCTTATATTCCTCTCTCTCCTGGGTAATGTTGTTTAATTACATTATTCATCTCAGTACAAGTCATAACAGAAGATCTCTGATTTTTTAGGAGTAAACAACAACTAAGAGATAAGTGTCTTATGCTTGCAAAAAACCAATGTATGTGTTCATCTGTAGATAGCTGTTTTATCATTTGGGAGCAGAAATACTTGGAAGTACAGCCACAATGAAGATCAAGTGAGGGCAGTTTTCCTGTGCTGGAGAAATCACAGCATACAGGATATATACAAAGACTGCTCCTTTAAATTGCATTCAGGGAAGATAATGACATCTCAGAGTTGGGTTAGATACAGCACTATAAGAGATGGAGATCTTATCACTGGAGCCTGCATGGTTTCATTTGAACCCATTTACCATTCTCATTAAAATCACTGCAATGAGGAAGAAGTTCTGTTCTGTTTATAATGTTTCCTGTCAGCCTGTAGCATGCAGCCTGTTAGAAAGCAAGCAGCAAAGCACAATACTTGCACCAGTTTTCACTGCTGCTTGTTTGCTTTTGAAAGGAAGATGGGAGGATC
Organism: Cardinalis cardinalis; assembly: GCA_014549065.1. NCBI lineage: Eukaryota > Metazoa > Chordata > Aves > Passeriformes > Cardinalidae > Cardinalis > Cardinalis cardinalis. The sequence continues at coordinate 710,474 of JACDOX010000222.1, read as the reverse complement.
AGTAGGGCACTGCAGTCAATGTGTGTTGTAGATCTGTGTGCAGCACAGTTCATTCACCCCACGTGTGTGGCTTTAGGACTCAGAGGTTGAAATGGTAGGGCATGGGCTGATAACTGACACGAGTCATAGAGTCATGCAGGTTGGGAAGATCTCTAAGGTCATTGTGTCCAATATGACTACATGAAGTTGCATTCTGTCTACCCTCTCATCACTTCATTCTAAGAGTGTCACGCTGGTGGGAACAGTCAGCAGTAGATAGCACTGGAAGGTAAAGTCTCCTTACAGAAAAAGGCTAGAGATTCTGCAGAGGGAATGTAAAGTTTCAAATTGTTTCCACTGGGGGACAAATCACAGCATGATCTCCACAGCTTGCTTTCCTATTCAAATGTGTCCAGTTTCAACTTCAGCATAAACAAATGCAATGGATTGAAGAATGGAGACAATGTGGGTCACCTTGTCAGACTTGAGGGTTTGTGCTCAAGACAGTATTGACTCTGGAAAAGATTTTAAGGTCATACTGGATAATCAACCCACCTTGAATCTGCCCTGCAAAGCGCCAGCTGTGAGAACACAAGAGAAGTAACTTTCCTTTGGGAACTGGGAAATTATATTACTTGTGTGCATGGCATTAGTGAAATTACAATTGCTCACATTTTGAGATGAGTTCATAAACTTAAAAAAAAACCCATTGTAAGACCTTTTTCAAAGATTGGTGTTTTTTTTTGGAAATTTGTGATCTTCAGTGAATCAGTGATCTATAGACAACATGCATATTCATTGCATGCATCATAATTCTTCATTATCTCCAAATTAGCATAAGGGACAGTGTATGTTCTGTTATCCAAGAACACATTATTTGAGTGCTAGTAGGTATTCCCTCTTGTCTTCAAAATTATTCCCTCTTGTCTTCAAAATTATTCCCTCTTGTCTGTCATTAAATTTACTCTGCAGGGACCAGTTGTAGGTAGAAGGTGGTATAATGTTTTATATAAAATCAGTGTTTGTACTGACATTAAAGAAATCTTTGTGTGACTGGTGGGAAATCTTTGTGCTCTAAACAGACATCTACCTATTAAAAGTGCAATGAAAATGTAGCAGCACCTTCTTGTCTTCAGCACGGCTGATGGACCAAGGAGGAGGTCTCAGTGCCCTGAGCTGGAGGACCATGACTTCAAGAATGAAGTCCACCTTCATGAATGACCACCTCCCAGCTGACCYTGAAATKGTGCAAGATCTGCTGCTGCAGCTGGATCCCTACTAATCTATGGGCCTGATAGGATTCATCCAAGATGAAGCTAGCTGATGTCATCACAAAGCCTGTCTAAATGATTTTTGAGTGGTCTTGGGAATCCAGAAAGGTCCCAGCTGGCTGGAAACTGGTGAAAATTGTTCTGATTTTCAAGAAGGGCAAAAAGGAGGACCCCAGAAACTATAGGCCTGCCAGCCTCACTTCAGTCACTGGTGAAGTTATGGAGAAGATTTTTCTGGGAGGTATTGAAAAACACCTGAAAGGCAATGCAGTGATTGGTCACAGCACCAGTTGTCCTGACTATCAAAAGTCCTGACTATCAAAAGTAATTTCCTTTTATGACAAGGTAACTCATCTGTTTGATCAAGGGAAACCAGCTGATGTAATCTTTTGGGATTTCAGTAAAGCTTTTGATACTGTCTCTCAGAGTGACCTTCTGGACAAAATGTCCAGCACACAGCTGGATAAACACATCATGTGGTGGGTGAGCAACTGGCTCACAGGCTGGGGGCAAAGGGTGACAGTGAATGGGGTGCCATCAGACTTTCACTAATGGGCTTCTGCAGGCCCCGATCTGAGGCCCTGTGCTCTTCAACACCTTCACTGATGACTTGGATGCAGGACTCAGAGGAATACACTAAGTGAGTTTGCAATGATACAAAGCTGGAAGGAGCCTGCAGGGAGGCCCTGTAGGGAGATCTGGGCAGATGAGAGGACGGGGCAAYCACCAACCACATGGAGCTCACCAAGGGAAAGCACCGGATTCTGCACTTGGCTGTASAGCCCTGGATGCACAGAGAGCCTGGGGAATGAGACACGGGACAGCAGAGCCACAGAAAGGGACCTGGGGTGCTGTGGATGGCGAGTGAGTGTGGGGCAGCAGTGCCTGCAGCAGGAGGGCCAGCCCTGCCCTGGGGACATCAGGGACAGCCAGGAGGGCCAGCCCTGCCCTGGGCACATCAGAGACAGCCAGGAGGGCCAGCCCTGTCCTGGGGACATCAGGGACAGCCAGGAGGGCCAGCCCTGTCCTGGGGACATCAGGGACAGCCAGGAGGGCCAGCCCTGCCCTGGGGACATCAGGGACAGCCAGGAGGGCCAGCCCTGCCCTGGGGACAGCAGGGACAGCCAGGAGGGCCAGCCCTGTCCTGGGGACATCAGGGACAGCCAGGAGGGCCAGCCCTGTCCTGGGGACAGCAGGGACAACCAGGAGGGCCAGCCCTGTCCTGGGGACATCAGGCACAGCCAGGAGGGCCAGCCCTGTCCTGGGGACAGCAGGGACAGCCAGGAGGGCCAGCCCTGACCTGGGGACAGTGGGCACAGCCAGGAGGACCAGCCCTGCCCTGGGGACAGCAGGCACAGCCAGGAGGGCCAGCCCTGTCCTGGGGACATCAGGGACAGCCAGGAGGGCCAGCCCTGCCCTGGGGACAGCAGGGACAGCCAGGAGGGCCAGCCCTGTGCTGGGCACATCAGGCCAGCCCTGTCCTGGGGACAGCAGGCAAGCCAGGAGGGCCAGCCCTGTCCTGGGGACAGCAGGGACAACCAGGAGGGCCAGCCCTGTCCTGGGGACGTCGGGCACAGCCAGGAGGGCCAGCCCTGTGCTGGGGACATCAGGGACATCAGACACAGCCTCCCAGCTGGGCAAGGGAGGGATTGTCCTGCTCTGGTCTGAGCTGGAGCAGCCTCACCTCGAGTGCTGGGGCAGTTTTGGGCAGCACAAGGTAAAAAAGCCATGAAGCTGTGAGAGCGTCCAGAGGAGGCCACAAGGATTGTGAGAGGCCTTGGGGGAAGCCGTGTGAGCAGGGGCTGGGGGCACTGGGCCTGCTCAGCCTGGAGAGGAGGGGACTGAGGGGAAASCTCAGCACAGTGTGCAACCTGCCTGTGAGGGGAAGAGCAGGGGCAGGCACTGATCTCTGCTCTGTGCCAGGTGACAGGAGCCGAGGGAATGGCCTGAAGTCGTGTCAGGGAKGCTCAGGTTAGGTGTTAGAAAAGGCTTTCACCCAGAGGGCGGCTGGGCACTGGAACAGGCTCCCCAGGGAAGTGGTCACAGCACCAAGCCTGGCACAGCTCACAAAGTGTTTGGACAGTGGCACCTGTGTGATTCTTGGGAATGGTGCTGACACTCAGGCACCTGATGTGATTCTTGGGAATGGTGCTGACACTCAGGCACCTGATGTGATTCCTGGGAATGGTGCTGTGCATGGCCAGGAGCTGCACCCAATGATCCTGGTAGGTCCCTTCCAGCTCAGCTTGCTCTGTGATTCTGTGATATTTATCCTTCCTTCTATGTGCCTTGAGTGTCTTCAGAGGATATGCATTTCAGTGCCAATAAAGTGTTTGTTGCTTTGGAAAAGATCTGCAAGAGATGATCACCTGTCTGATTTAATCAAAATATAATGCAAATATTTATTTAAAATATTGTGAGAAAGTACAATAGAAAATATTTTTCCTTACACATTTATAAGTTTATTTTGTCAAAAAGGATTCATGTGTGTGCATATAAGGGAAGGAGAAATTTTGCTGGTACCATGGCAACGGTCTCTTTATTTCATAGAGTAAAATCTTGTAGCTTTCTTTATTTTAATTGAGTAATTTTGTCTCTCTCTTTTTTTCCCTTCCCATGAGAACATCAGATTCTTTACCCGCTTCCTACCCTCTGCCTTAGTGAATGTCTCAGTTTTCTTCATGTGCATAATATAAAACTGAACACTTTGAAACACCTATTTAAGAGACAGACTTAACTTAAAAGTGTCTAAAAGCTAAAGTGTTGAATCTCATCTGCCTAATATACACCAATCTTGCTCTGTTCAATTTCTCTATAAGAAAATTAATTTATCAAACTATACAAAAGCGGAAGGGAGATAAAAGCTAAACTTAGCACATATATGAATTTCACAAGATTGCGGAAATTCAGTAATGACTGAAAGTCAAAGYTTTCCAGTAAGAATATATTCTTCCATTCAATTATGGGCATATATATAGTGCCATTATAATTTTCTCTCTTTCTGCACCACTGCCTGTTCTTCAACTGGAGAAGCTCCTCTCCTAATTTATAATTATTCCTACACTTGTTCTTTTACAGGTTTACAGGTCTGAATTTGAGCAGAAAGGCAAGAAGTGACAGTGTTCCTTTTGATATGACTTCAGCTGCTGTATACACAGCACATGCATGCTTATATAATTTCTTGGATTGGATTCATGAATGTATTACTGGCTTTAATTTCCAGTATAATTAACTGCTCCACTATATTTGAAGCACTTGGTTAGTTGATAGTGCAGAGATAGGATGGGATGGTGAAAAATGATGTTGTAGTTTTTCTAGGAGAGACTTATACAGAATTTGACTGTGTCAGTGAAAGGCTAATCTGACTCTATAAAGTTTAAAATTTCTGAAAAKAATCCTTTATGCTTGCCACTAGATTTGAAGCAGGAGGGAATATATGTGGTATAGAAATCAGCMAGAAAAGTAAATGTGGAGAAAAAGCCATTAAGAATGAATGATGCACAGAAAACAGACTCTGAGAAATCAGCCAGCCTCACAAAAGTTTCCATAGTTTAAAATTAATCCTGCCTGTCAAAAGAAAAATAAAAACCCCAAACATTTCCCCTCCATATTGTAAACTACAGGCATATCTAAACTATATGCATTTCCTCAAGTGAGAATCCTTAATCTTGCTCAGAATTATAATCCAATCCATCTGTACATCATGGCTATAGCAGGCATACATGTTTCAGAGGCACTGCAGCCCTGGGCAGAGAAAGGGATACAGCACTGAGACACGGGAAGCTCTCCATTTGGAGAGTGCTTCACAGCTGGAGTTGAATACCTTGCTCCAGAAAGGTATTTATATTTTATGATAGAAGTCACCCATATGTAAAGGGCTGATGGACCACTGCATAAAAAAATTATTTAAGACAAAATTTTTGCATGTTTTCTGTTGCTGGGTACTGAAAAAGTACTTCTAGGGTTAACCCATTTTTGGAGTTAGGAAGACCAGCCACTTGCTTATTGTGGACTGCAGGCAGCAGCAGCTCTGTGGAATGGAGGAGCTAATGTGCATGCTGTGTGGATTTCAGGAGGTTTTATTTCTCCCTTATCTGGTTCTGGTTCCTGTGCAAGGAATGTGTGGAGGTGCTTTGGTGTTGCTAGGTGTCCTTCTGCAGTATGCCTCTGGATTTATTTCTACCTGAAGAAGAACCAATTCATGCAGTGCAAAACTGCACTGCTGTGAGAATGAAAGTGCAGTAAATAGGAATGTTTAACAGATTGACATCAAATCTGCTCCCCTGATGTACACTAAAATGCTAATGCAGAGGTGCTCTCTGGATTACAAGTTTCTCACCAAAGGAAAGAGTATGTGTGCAGATAGTGTACAGCCAGGGCAGAAAAAACTGCTGTCTCTAGGTTTAGTAGTGCAGTGGTTTATTTTGGTGCTCAAGGTCTCTTTTGTATAAGGTTATTTGTCACAGTCATGTTTTCTGAAAAATCTCTTCACCAGGATTTCTTGTCCTGGGAAGGTGAGAGGCCTCAGAGAAAAAGGAAGACAATAATTATCTCATTTGCTTCTCCTGTGTTTTGCTGCTTTGGAATGTGGTTAGAGATTGTTTATCCAACAGGTGAATTGTTTTGACTTAATGACCACAGTCAGGCTGTGTCGGGACTCTGGAAGCAGTCACGAGTTTTCATTATTCATTCTTGTTAAACCTTCTGTCTGTATCCTTTCTCTATTTAGTATAGTTTAAGTATAGCAGAATAGAGTAGAAATAGAATAGAATAGAATAGAATAGAATAGAATAGAATAGAATAGAATAGAATAGAATAGAATAGAATAGAATAAGAAATTAGCCTTCTAAGAACAGGGTGTCAGATTCATCTTTCCTCCCCATGATGGGGGACCCCGAAAAYACCACAGATATTATCTGAGGGAATATAAGCTGATTTGGAATGGCAAAATATTTAACAGCAGGTATAATTTTCATCAGATAAACTGGCAGAGTTTATATTCTATATTTTTATATTTTAAATATTTTATGTTTATATTTTTTGACATATAATCCTTTATCAGGTCATATTTGGAGATATAAGTATTCACCTGTGGGACCAAGGTTTTTAGTAAGTACCRTACAGTGGTAGTTTTCACTGTCTTCAAGTGAAGCTATTGGTGTCAAATGTTGCTAAACAGGGCTGCAAAAGTACTTCAGATTGTACCCAAGGTATGAGGGCAGCAATTTCAAGATTTGGGTCTGAAAAGCTTAAGACAGAAATGCTGCCTAAAAGAAAGGATTTTTCATGAGCAGAATACTGTAATGCTGAGCAGCACCATTCTGTCTTCAGAAAGCATGAGTAGCCCAAAATATTCTGTATTTTTTATTGTTAATAATAAATGTTTGCATTACATATTTACTACAATTTACCAAATCACCGCAATTTAAATGAATGATGAATCTATTTTAATGCATCCTTCACCTCAAGGTAAACCTGGAGCCTTCTTAATCAGCAAAAGATTATRTTTACCCCAGGGATATTTTGAATAGTTGTTTATGGTATGTCAATGCACTGTACCAATCAATCTATGAAAAAAAAATGTAGTGCTGTATATATCTATATCTATAACAATATATATTATCCATATCTATATTTTAAAAAGCATATGACTACTATTTSCAAGCAATCACAGTCAAGAAAATAGAAAGAAATCACAAGTCTCAGTTTTCCTGTGTTGCATTTAGCACAGTCATGGCAGATTTATAAGCTGAATTGTGGCTCAAAGTAGCCAGAATCTTAGGGCTTAAAAAAGAACATATTAGGCAGAAACAATATCAGGAATTAAAAGGGGGAATAAATAAGCAATAAAAAAAATAAGAGATTTCAGGGAACCATGTGTGACAATGAATTAAAAATGTAGCCATTCTTAATAATGAAACAGAAGGCTACCATGAAATTTGACTTGCTCTCTTCCACTACAGTTAAATTAGCATATGAGTTAGAACTGAGAGGGGGAAAAAAACTTGCATAAAAGGATCTGGTAAAATGGGTAGGTGAATTCAGGAATTACCTTGTTTTAATGCTGGAAAACATTGTCTGGAGGTATCAAATGATAGCACACCAGGGTTAAGATGAAATATGGTGAATGGGTTTGAAATCTTCTGTGTGGTTTGTTGAGGTGAATGGAAGACTACTCATGTACAAAATGCAGTCTGGATTAAATGTGTGACAAAATTACAAATCAGATAGGAAAATTTTGCCAACTGAAAATTTATAGTACTAATTGACCCAAAGATGTGATCTCCCTATAAACAGCGGTTCTCTTGGTGGTGTTTTACTTSTTTTGATCAATAACTAAACATTTTGTCTGTACAGACAGCAAGTTTTAAATATTTTTTCAGTTTAGTCGTTCTAGTCATAATTATTCTATCTTGAGCTTMATTCAGTTTCCCTTAAATTGACAGATCTGGATTTGAATGTATTTCTATTTCAGTAATCTCTGAGACCATCAAAATAGTTAAGTCTACAATCCACAGTATTTCAGTCGAACACTTCCAGAGCCCACAGTTCCTGATAGAAATTGTCATATGGTATTTTTTGGGTAAAAATTCAAGAATTTTTATTGCCCTTCTCATTATATAATTCTTAACACAGGGAAATGCAAAGACATAGGCATTTATCCTGATTTTATCAGTCTTAGATTTAATTTTTGACTTCTAYAGTATCTACTTCATTAATAGACAAGATGTCGCAAAAGAGGGTTTTCCTTTTTTCTCTATATTAATTATTTTTTAAATTATAGTATAGAATTTTATATTATTCAGTATAGGGACGTGAAATATATACCACTTTAGCTGAGATCTTGTATTGGGATTTATTTCTACATTCAGTAAAGGGTACTACAATATCAACTTCATGCATGCCATTTCCCAAGTGAAAGTATGTAATGTCTTTTATTGCTGTGAGACACTCAGAGTGCTCCAAAAAGAGATCCATTGTGTCAATGTGTAGTGTTTTTATTATTTAAASTGTAGGAAAATGTACATAGAAAGAAAATGCAAACTCTTTCTTCAATGTTACTTTATACCAATATTTACAAATAGTTCAGTACAAGATCTTCTTTACATAAAGCGGAATAGAATTTAAATAAAGCAACAAAAAGGCTTGAAAACCATCAGCAATGGGACCTCTAATTATTATTTTTCCTTTTAATTGTATTCTCCATTTAATGCCTTTGTGTTGATATATTAACAACGTATCAAGCTGAGGGAAATGCAAAACAAGACCAAGAGAGCTCTGTATACCTTTAATGACCATAGACTGATAAATGAAATAGGAACATTCTATGGAGCTAGGAGTAGATAAAAATCTAATTATTTTTGGCAATGTGCTCATATCAGGAAAAGGAAATATGAACACAAAGATAAGGTTTAAAATACTGAAGTTGATAGAATGTTGTGATCCTTTTGGGTAGCTCTGATGTTACCTTTATTTATGGTGGCTCTCTCATCCTTAATAGAGATAGCAGCTCCAAGGTAAAGAAATACTTCACTACATCTGTTCTACCAAAAATGGGAGTGCTGGTTCCTTACTGAGTACTACATATCCCTATTTCCTTTGCTTCCTTGTACCTTTCAGGAAGAAAAAGAGTAACACAAGTTGAATATTTCAAAGATTATGGCCCAAATTGCTGCCAAATAATGATAAAAAAAGCAATGAAAGCCAATTTTTTCCTTTGTGCGCTTGTAAACTTTTGAGGCTTACAGCCATGTGGCTGCAACTGTGAAGGAATGATGTGAAAAGAAGCAGATCAGATYAAATCAGAGAAAATGAAAGAAAGGATAATGCTTGTGCTTCCCTAGACYGCCTATTTCATGTCCAGATCTTGCAGGATTTATACTAAGGAAAAGGCCTGCATGTAAAAAAACAGAAAAGACTCTGTGTGTGTGTCCCTATTTATTATTATTGCTTTCATTAAATATTATAGTGAATGAGCCCAGTGGTATCAATAATCATGGAAATAGTTTTGCAATTAGAGCACATCAAAACCTTGCTCAAAGCTGTTTTTTTCAATGGAAAAAAAAACATTCTTAAAATTCTGCTCAGAGAATGGAAGCCTATGTATAAGTTTCATGAATTACATAGTCAGAGCCAAGCATTTCTCATGAAATATTGATGAATCTTAAGTAAAATGGAGAAAATAGCAGTCTTCATATAGACACATAATGGTAATTTTTGTACCATTGAAGTCCTGTATGTCCTGACATTCTGTCTACATCATCCAGGCCTGTATTCAGCCACAGTTCCTCATGTTGTACCAGAGAACAACATTTCTTGTGGGAGTTTCACCTTCTCACATCAGATCTGATCTTATTCCAATATCTTCTGAAACTTGATCTCACAATCTTTGGATTTTTCTTCTAAATAGCCTCACAGTGCCAAGAGTATTTAGTTTTATCTGCCACCGTGCTACATGCTACTCATGCTCTAACTTTTACATTTCCCTTTAAGAGTAAATTGTCCATCTTTGTGGATTTTTCCAAAACACTACCTTCTACTTCCAGGGCTGAAATACTTTGTGTTCCCATGCTTCAAGTCAATTTAAGCCATTCCAAATTTTGTTCTCCTACTGCTTTGTATTGACTGKTCCTAATTCTTACATAAGTGCATTTCAAGGTCAGTTTAACAGTTTCTCARTTCCATGTTACATATCAGATAACTGTAAGACACAAAAATGTATGATGCTTGTATTTTAGAAATGTTTTATTGYTTTACCTTCAATGGATTGCAGTGACTTTCACTCCAGTTCTTTGAATAACTTTTGTAACTCAGCTGAAAGCTGTCCTTTAAACTGCTATCTCTCTTGGTGGGGAAAAATAYGATAAACCCAAGAATCTGGGAGTTGCATACCAAGTTAACATGTGTGATACAGAAATTGCTATTAAAAAGTTAAAAAATACATGGGAACTGTGATTGGCATGGAGAAATAATTTATTCATGTATGTACATAAAATATTAGCTTGACTGAGGAAACATGGGAAAAAAAAGGAAGAAGGAAAAGAAGATGACTTCTGGGAGTTTCATAATGCCATCAGCCTGTGTGTGCATTGCTGSTGGCAGCAGCCATTGTTGCAGTGTGTTTTCTTTAGTTTATTGGCATGCTCACTGTTTAATTTGTGATTTTTACAATCCCTTTGTATTGTCCTCCCTGCCCCTGCCTTTGGAGTGGCACCAGTCCCCATTTTGTATCTCATGTTTCTAAATTTAGACTTGCTCCTTCAATGTTATTCAGTTCGGTTAAGTGTCAGTCCTTCTGTTTGCTACTCGGCCACTCCCTACCAAGTTTCAAACTCTCCCCTTTCCAGCTGTCAATCCCTCCTATCCCTACCCTTTTCCCAGAACCTTCCTTACTCCTCCTCCCTCTAGGTGTCAATCCTTCCCCGAACGTGCCCTCTCTTCTAGAAAATTCCCTTGTATCTTTTAGAACCCCATTGCTTTACCCAAGTTATTCCCCTCCCCAGTGCTCCTTCATTGGTTCAAGTATAAAATGTCCTGCCTTAGACCCCTCCCCAACTATGGCTCTATTGGTTTGTTGCCCCAAACCCCTCCTCCCAAGACATGTTATAAAAACCTTTGTAAACGTCAATTCGCGGTCTTGGGCGTTTGGAGTCCCGAAGTTGAGGGGAAGTTGCTACTAGAACTTGAGGGAAGCTACCACCAAATAAAGCTACCCCAGAACTTGAGGGAAGCTACCACCAAATAAAGCTACCCCAGAACTTGAGGGAGGCTACCACCAAATAAAGCTACCCCAGAACTCCAGGGAAGCTACCACCAAATAAAGCTGCCCCAGAACTTGAGGGAAGCTACCACCAAACAAAGCTACTCCAAAACTTGGGGGAGGCTACCACCAAATAAAGCTGCCCCAGAACTCAAGGGAAGCTACCACCAAATAAAGCTGCCCCAGAACTTGAGGGAAGCTACCACCAAATAAAGCTGCCCCAGTTCCACCGCAAGACCTGTGCTGCTGTTTCTTTGTTCTTGCTCTGGGCTATCACTGGTAGCTGGGATCTGCAGAGCTTGCAGGGGGTCTCTCCTGCCCCTGGKGTCACCGAGCTGGGTCACCCTGGCTGTAGTGCACGACGACAAGCCATGACAGGAGCCCTCCTTGTGCAGATGTAGACTTAAGCCTGTTTTGCCTCACCTGTTCATGCTTTTCCAGTCCAGCCTTCCTGGCAGCAGGCATCATGTGTCACTGTCACGCCTGAGCTGATGCAATTTGGGTGAGTGCCCCACAAATCATAATAATTGCATGCTTGGTTTATGTGCTTGTTCGGAATATTCCCTATGGAACTAGAAGATGCCACAAYTCATAATAATGGTACAAGTCAATGTTGCAGAGATCAAGGAAACTATTTGCTTAGCATTTTTAACAATCACGTTTCTTATTACATTGTATGGAATGTGTAATCCAAATATGGCCTAAGGAATGCAAACAAGCTAGCAAAGGAGAAATTATTACAAATGTCAAAGTGCTTTCAAAACTGTCTGCAGTGGATGGAGAATCTCCAAAAGGCTGTTAGGCTGGAGTTTTTTTCTCTCCTAATCACTTAGCCTTGTGTAATGGACTTGAATGTATATTGGGGGAATGAAAGATTAATCAAATGCRTTTTTTCTCTTTTCATCAAAGCAGTTCCTTTTGTGGGTCTTCCTTGACCCATTTCCACTTGCAAGTTGCATCTTCAGGCAATGAAYGCATGCCAGTAATATTTCAATGAATGCCAAGCTGAGCAAAAGTGTTATTCTAGAAAATGATAWAGGACTTTCTTTGATTTTCCTTGTCTTTAACTTGACTGGAATGCTGGAAAAGTACCAGACTGAAGAGCTGATATGGAGCTGACAAAGTAGTGACTCACCATTTCCAAGTCTATTAAATTTTAAGAATTAAGAATAACTGCTTGATTCCCTCTTCTAGAGAAAATGCAGCATCAGAATGACATTAAGTCAAGATGGAAATTTGGAGAAGATAATTCTGTTTAAATAAATCTGTTCTGTAGGAGGGGGACATGAGGACATGGATGATCTTCCTTCTGTGTAACAGCCTGAAAAATGTCATGGTGCTTCATGTTAGCTAGCAAACAAGGGAGCTGTGTCATCCTGTTTACCTGTGATAGTGCAAGCCGTAGCACAGCACATTTGAGTACATCTTACAGAATATTACTTGATTTAGGAAGACTGGCAACAAATAGCTATGTGGATGGCATCCATTTGGAATGGGAGAAAGATATATAAAGCATTTAGCTCAGGCTCCTGTTGTGGAATACACGTAAACAGTATGTGCTTGCTTTTATTTGGTTGTGTGTGTGAAATTTTCACAAATCTGAATTTTATTTATTATATATACTGGAATGCTTCTGTAAATCTTAAAAGTTATGGCTTATCAATATACTACAGGTTCAAGTACTGGAAACAGAAATAAATAAAACCATAAATGCATGATTAGTAATTTTTTCAATCCCTGAAGTCTCTTCTAGGAGTTACATACTCTGACCTCCAAAAGATCTCATGGCCCTTTGATCCCCATAGTTCTGAATACATAATGTTGCATAGAGGTAGAAATTTTATAAAAGAAAGGCCTTATAATATCATGGCTTAAGCCTTCTGATTTGGCTGGGTGCAGCTAACAGCTAGTCTGTTTGTTCTCATGAGAAAGAATCAGAGGAATGAGAATCAGTTTGCATAACAATCTATCCTTGTAAAGAAAAATGGGTTTGCACCTGTAAAAAGAAGAAATCTCTCCCATGGGAATCAGTGAACAAAATCTGTAAATATGGTTTCATGGATRCACATACAGGCCACTTACCAGCGAGTAAAGTGAGTTTCAGTGTATTGTGTGCCAMTTGGGTTTAACACTGTGCCTTCTGATATTTCCTATAAATATGAGCTATGTGAAAAAAAGAATTGGCTTTTCTCATKAAGAAACTGAGTTCTGTCTGCTTTTATTGCGACAATATCCCCAAGGGGTAACACTGTGTGTTACACTGCATTTGTGCTTGTGTCCTGGCCAAGACTGCACAGATACATCTTGGGACAGTTGAGGCCAGCAAGGTCAAACTGCCAGCTCGACCTCTGCAGTCATGTGGCTCAAATCTGTGTCCTCACCTCAGCCTGTGTTGTGTGTCCAGCCCATCCAGAAGCAGAGAGTGCTCAGCTGTTAGCAACCTGTGCTTTTAGTGCTGCAATATATGGGTAACATGTCTTAAAGATCAAATGCACATGAAATAATTTTCAGACTGGGAAAAAAATCCTCTGAAGTTCTGATAGCACAGATTCAGTTGGTTCAGTTGATGTTGGGCCATTTGCAAACAGATTAATTCCAGTCATGGGAAAAATAAAAATGGTTGTTGGCTTAAGTAACTGGTGCCTCAGCAAAGCATGAGCAGGAGACACAAATGCCCAGGACTTGAGTTCTTGCTGCTTGCATCCTTGTGGCAYTGATGACAGCTGCCAGGGTTTGATATCTTATATTGGCTCAGCTGGAAAGTGAAGTATTTCAATTAACAGATACATGGAAAAACTTGAGGTTTTGTTTTCTTTAAAGTCATAGATCAGCAACATCATGATTTCCCTAATAATGCAAAAAATTTTAATTTAATCCTAACACTCTTTCTCATCTATGTCTGYATCAATTTTACATGCAGATTTAATTTGAGGAAGGACAGACCTGACAATATTCCAATATAACTTCAGAACAGAGGAACCTACAAGCAAACATAACAATGTCAATAAGTATGCCAAGATTTTTGATTCTYTCAGAAATGAATCATGCTTGTATACTGCCTGCTGTGTAAGTGTTTGAAAAAACCTCTGATTTATTTCAAAAGTGACATTTACCTTTGGAACAGCATTGCAATATCTCAAACCCTTTGTGTAACTTTTTCTCTGATTGAGCCCCTAGGCATGCTTCATACCTTGACCATGCTTTCAGAAGGCTCACCAGAAATCCTTTCCAAGTTTTATGTTGATGTAGGATGCCATAATCATATTTTTAAAGCAAAGTAGCTCAAAGACAATTGTAAAATCAGGCTTCCCACTAGGTGGCAAAGAGAGACAGTGATTTGCACTGCATTTCTGCACATGGGAAAATGAGAATGAAAAGCAGCTAGCTACAGAGCCAGGTTTACAAAAATACTTTGTGTTGTACTGGTCTAGCTGTTTGGAGTGAGGTTGAGTTTGAATAATGGGATTCTGGAAGGAGCAGGCTGATTAAGGCAGTCAGGACTAGGAAACAAAAGCTATCTGCGTGTAAGGAAAATGTTCCAGTTTCAGTTTGTCCATTTTAATAACCCATTTGAAAGGTGGGTGCTTACCTGTTAATTCCTTACAAATTCCAGTMTTTGCTGTGGAGGACCGTGATGTTGGGGTCAGCTCAGCTAAACTGCTGAAGTAGTAAGCTTAAAAAAAATAAATTGTAAATTAAGAAGTTCCACTAGGCACACTACAGAATGTTGGAAGTATGGATTACCTCTACTGCAGTTGCTAGAAATATCAAAACAATCCATTGRTGCAGGTATTTATAATCTGTGAATTTACAGCCCACAGCTGCACAAGATTTCCTTTGTCTTGCAAGGTCCTACCTCAACAATGTGGAGTGGAAGGTTTCAAAATGAGAAGAGTGAAAAATTTTTGGGAACTTTTTTTTCCCCTTTCTTGTGTTTTTCTCTACCAACTTAAGGATCAGATGARGTTTCCATCAGTTGGATATGAGGTGACTGTGACATAATATTTATTATAAAACAACAGCTATGCTGAGCACTTGAATTTTCTTAACAGCACTTGTTGTTGCATTGTCAAAATATATTTTATTCAGATTTATAAAGAATTTTAACTTTCCCTTGGAAGGAAAAGAATGCAAGTTGATTTTGTGGGATGCAAACAAAGCACTACTATTGGTATTGTTAAAATTGTATGTTTTTTGGAAAAATTCAGGTTGTCTTTCAAGTATTCTTTCTTCTGGCAAGATAACGAAGTTCAAGAAAATTCTATTTCAAGAAAATATATATATATAATTTCTCTGTACTTTCTATTATAAATTTTTTCATATTTTTAAGAGTTGTACTATCTTAATGAATTATAGAAACTTGAAATTTGAAATGGACAAATAATCCTGAAACACAGGTMATCTTTTGTTCAGAAAAAAAAATACTTCTCAGGACAGATTTTGAGGTAATAATAAAAAAAGTAGGTTGCACTTCTTATATTTAATAATATTACACTCACATTTATAAACTTATTACATAGAGAATGGCAATGGAACATGGTGGGAATGGATCATGGAGAAAGAGAAAACTAGAAAACTTCTTAGAAGAAGATAATCTTYCAATGGACAGTGACCAGGATGTTTGTTTTATGTCTTCTGGTGGTACACAGGAATAGATAGGTACTTCTTGCAGGAAGGCTTATTAATTAATTATTGATGGAATTTCTGTGCTAGAAAATTTAAAAAGTTGCTTTTCATTAGGATCTTGGAGAAAAAAAACCTGAAAGCACTTTTATTTTTCTAGGAAAAGGTTATAGTTCAAGTGTAAGGAAGCTAGTAACAAGAATGGGGGGGTGGAAGAAAGAAATAGTGGAGATAAAGAAAATGGAGGATGGGAGGGAGACATGAAAGTTGAGATGCTTAAGTTACTATACCTATATATATTTTTAAATTTATTTTTTTAATATAATGTTTCAGAGAAATATGAGGAGTTTATWTTGGTATTGGGAGTGTCAGAAAGCCTTGAAGACACTTAGACAAGTCAGGGTGAAAAGATTATTTGATGGGAATGGAAGACCTACAGTTTGTAAAAAATAGGGAAAATAAATAGGAAAGGCAAGAGGTTCCAGTATTTGAGTACAAGAGAGTGAAGCTCCATTGTCTTTCCATGGAATAAGAGAAGGAAACTACTTTTAGAACAGCCAAGCTAAAATTTGAAATGTTTGTTTGATAGATAGAAACATTGCCTGTGTGGGAAGTAACATTCAAGGACAAAATTTCACTGTGCCTGAMGAATAAACTGCCTGCTGAAAAGTTTTCCCATATATTATATGGAATTAATRCAATAGCCTTAATCCTGTTGTGACATCAAACACGTGGTTTATTGTAAAGAGGATTGGTTTGGAATGGCAGTCTCAATTTTTTTGCTACATGAGAGAGAAAATGTTTGCTTGGCTTCCACTGCTGTCTCAGCATCCAACAGAACTGGTCTAAGAGAAACCCTAAAATAACAAGAATAAAGCTTGTGTGAAAATTCACTATTCTCTATAAAATAAAAGGTTTTTTTGGTTTTTTTTTGAGGAATAACTGCATAAAAAAATCCAACTAGATTCAATAGTATTGGATTCAGTAATTTTTTTTCTGCTGTAAGATTTTTTTCTGTAGATTTTTTTCTGCTTGAAGGGTGTCAGCTATTTCACCTGCTTTCATTTGGTTTGGTCATCTCATTAATAACCAGTTTCTTCAAATGCCAGTCAAGATCTGGAGAAAAAACAAATTTCTCTGTGATGTGTTTCTTAATAGATACATTTAAAATGCACAGTCTATTCTCTAAACTCCTCTAATGAAGGGTTAATCTGAAAAGTCCAGTATTTTTAGAAGCATGGTTCTGCAATTTCAGATGTGCTTTGGATGCTAATTTCTCAGGGTGCAGCAACTCTTTGGAGAACTAAATACTCAACACAGCCAGCATAACAGTGTATTTTATGCTTCTTCATGGAGCACATCTGAAGGGTAAAGAAGGTCCAAATTCCTGACTGACCAAACCCTTACCAGAAGCCCCAGGAAATTACATTAGAATTTTCCTTCATGTTTCACTTAGTCTAAGTTAATTAACTCTGTTTCAAAATAGGTGGGCAAGGAGACCTTCTCCAGATTTCCATAGGCTGTTCTTGAAAACAAAAAATATGGCAGCATCTGTGAGCTTAGGCAAGAAATTACCTATAGACARCTGATGGCACTGTCTACCTCAGATTTGTATTTGTCATATGACCAGAACCATAACTTACACAGCCTCTTAAAAGCTACTAGAGTGATCTAAAGCTGTTCTCTGAAAATGTTCTGTTGACACAGTTCACTGCTAGAGCTGCAGGTAACATACAGTATTTGATGAGATACTGATAAGTGGTAAAAAACATTGAATAGGACATTCCTGAAAAAAAATAAAGTAATAAAGAATCACCCAAAAGTATTGTTTTTAGGTAATACCTATGTGTCATTTACACATCTATACTCACCTTATGCTGGAGCTGTGGCTGTAAAAATCCCATTGATCTTCATGGTAGAAATTCTAAATAGTTACAGGGTTTTTATACATATATATATATATACACATACATATATATATATGTATGTATATCTAGATAGATTTTTTAATTTTAATAGTGATTACATGCTTTCCCTTATAAAAATATCAATGTAAATTTAATGTCTTAAACCCTAACCTTAATCAAATGAGTTTTAGAGTACCTAGCAAAAGAATTTTCTGGATGGTTAGCACTGATTTGTTTAATACATACTGGAGAAACACAGACATTCCAAGGGTTGAAACCAAGGCAGTACCATGACAGTTTTGTTAGTTTAAATTAACAGCCAGACATTTCACAGTGTGATCTCTGGCAAAATAATGGATGGATTGATGCAGGACTCTATTTATAAAAACTTAAAGGACAGTAATATAATTAAAGCATTAAATTTCCTAAGAAAAGGCTTTTTAGTCAGGCAGTAAAGCCCATGAAAACCAAAAGGCTAAAAGTCAAGAGAGAGAATGTTGAGAATGTTATGTTATTCTGTTTATATTTTARATGTTGAGGATAACTAAAACGGAAGCAATGTACAAAGAATACTAAATTTTTTTCATCACTAGGAAACAGCAAAATCAAGACTGGATATATTTTTGAAAGAAGATGTCTTGCCCACACYCAAGCATGAAGCTGGAACTAGTGCATGAACATCAGCTAGTGAAATAGCTTAGAGTACACAGTTAAAATGGGCTTTGCTAGATTTAAAAGGCTGCAATCTGTGAAAGAGAAGCATTGCCATACCTAGCTGCAAACTCAGTAAATCAATTCCCTTTGTACTCTTTATATAGTAACCAACAGTTCTGGCTTCAGTCTCATGTTAAATTTTTTTCATGACAATTCTTTTATGTTGGAGTAAGTTAAATGGTGAAAGTATGTGTTTGAAGCRAATACTCAAAATGTATGTATGTTTAAAAAAAAAGTAGCCCTGAAAGTTTTGACTTTTTATGTTTGATTTGCAGTGGGAATCCAGCTTTTTATAATAGTTGGTACTAAACTAGTTATTTTCTAGTAAGCTGAGCTGAATTTCATTACATCAAAAATGGAAATTTCAGATTTGAACTGCAAAATTATTATTTGTAATGGTGCAAGAAGTACAATGAACACAGAATGTCTTTCAGATCTTGGGTATTCTGTATGCTAGAGATGACATTTTGAAATTTTTTTTTTGCAAGCCCATTGGGTTTGATGTAGAGTCACTTGGGGAGAACAAAACACAGAACCCTATGAAGTAATTTCTGACACAGTGCTTTTCTTAGTTGAAACCCACTTTAAAGCTAATACTTGGCTTCATTGTGCTGTTGAAGTAGCACTGCTGTTCAAGTGATGCTGAGATGTTTACTGTCACAGCAACAGTCAAAGGCAAAAAGCTGCCAGTGTCTCCAGCATGTGCTTAGATGTTCTTTAGCCTTGGCAGTGCTGAGCAGCTCAGTGCCTTCCTCATCCCTCAGCCTTGCTGGGACTCACAAAAAGGCACTTCATACCCACCTCAGCCAGAGAAAAGGCTTGATGGAAGCATGCCTGGAGGGTGCAGGGTAAGAGTTTCCTGCTGCACGTGGGAGACACAGCTTGATTCCCCTTTGACAAAGTGGATTGTAGCCCTTGTCTCCATCCAAGCCAGAGAGTGCCCTCCCTCTTGCCACACAGGATGTTCTGCTTTGCAGTCTCAGGTGGCTCTTCACACCTATTGCTGACTGGGAGTCTCACTTTCTTTACTTACCAAGTCATACAAGGCAATTGCCCTTCCTGGATTTAAGAAAAAGAAACCAAGCTCCCATGAATTTATGTCCTTAAGTCCTAAAGCTGATTTATGTCCAGCATTCATTAACAGCATGAGCAGGGCTGCTGGGCATCCTTGCACAGCTGCTCAGGTCTGCTGTGCATTACCACACCGAGCTCCAGCCCCTAATTCTGAACTCCTCCTCGCTGTTTCTGGGCATGGTGTAAGGAGCACTAAACCCTTTATTCTTTGCTTCTTCCAGTTACTGTAATGGCAATCCCAGCAGATGAATGCTGCTGTGAACCTGGTCCTGTAACCCGTGTGTGCTCTCATCTGATCATCTGCTACAGGTCATAGAAATTCCCAGTGGACCACTTGGGAATAAATGTCATAAGATACACATTATAACCCAGCAGACCATAGCAATTGCATATAAAACATTATAGCATATCATTAAAACATTTACAACTAATTAGTTTAAAGCAATASAATACCATAATTATCATCCACTAAATAATTAGTATTAATTACTTAGAGGATTAATTAGTTTGCTTTTGAAGCACTTTGATGATGGAAAGCAAAGAATAACTGCCACGTACCATGACCTGTGTTCCCTTACAACTGAATACAACATATTGTCTAAAATATGTCTTTTTGTTTATACAAAATGTGTATTTCATTAGGCCAGTATGTGGCAGCAGTATTGACTGGATGTGACAGGATTTTGTTGCTATGAAACCCATTCAGACAAGTGGCCCTTTCTCCAATCTAAATGAGTGATTGCAGCTCTCCTATAGGGAGATCTAAGACTTGGAGGAGAATGCAATTAAGATTCATCATGCATAGGGAGTGAAATTCTTCCCTGTACATTGATCTGTAATATATTTTTATATGCATACCAGCATTAAGAATCTAATTACTACATACTGAGAGCAAAATTTGCCCCTGAAAAAATTAGCTGTAACTAGTTCAAAGGTGCTGTTCAGGAATCCTGTAGCTCTTGTGCCTCAAAAAGCCCCACATTAAAGTTCCTGATTTTGTAAAATACCAAATGCCAAGATTTTCTAATTATCTTAGTGGGAGCAGTGGCTGCTTTTTAAACCTCTGAATCTAACATCCTCTGCATAGACTCTGAATTTATCTAGTATGAAACAGAAATCTCTCTGTGTGAGAGTTCTGTTAGCTCATCAGTGCTTCTTAGCAGGTATGCATGACTGTGCAGAACTAAAATAACAGATTAATTATAGGGCTTTTTGTATTCCATAGAGAGTTCTGAATGTTAGCTATCTGTAAGGGTTTGTATGTTGGTCTCTAATCTAAATGCTGTAATTTTCTGAAAACTGAAAATAATCTGAATTTTCCCTTCCACAAATGGAGAAAAAAAATCTAGTAATTAAACCTCATTGTACATGATGGCAAATTTACTGCATGAATATGAACGGATGATTAATGGAGTTAAACCAAGAAATGATAAGGAAAATCCTGTGATAAATCCCTAACCTCAGAGCAGTGGCAGACATTTATATCTAGATATTGCAACAGTCTTGATCAGTTCATTGTCAAGAGACAAAAGCCAACTGCACTGTAGTCAGACATGAAGTCAGCAAGTGACCTTCAGCTCCTTTAAATATTTTTAGAGCAATTATGTTAATACTTATTCTTAAGCACCAAAAAGCCTTTATGAGTTTCATTTATCCTTTCTAGAATTATGTCAAAGTGCACCAGAAGTACATTAACTACAGACAAGTGATGAGCTATTCAGCAGGATCTTAAACCTTAGTGAAGAAGAGGTTTAATAAGCTGAATATGATGTTGGTATTATAATGCCTACAATCCTTAAATATTTCTTTCAATTTCCTTCAGTTTTGGAGTGAAAGAGATTAAAAGAAGAAGGGCCCAGTGTTGGCATAGCATGTTTCTGAGGTACATAGCAGTTGCATCTGTATTTCTTTTTTCAAGTGAAAGCATACTGCTCATTCAGTGGGAGTTAYGATTTTACTTATAGACTTTCTGTAACTCTGAGGAATTAATTAAAAAATGTTTGTAACCTTTTGAAATTCTGCATGTTCTACCATGTATGAGGACTAAACCATAAATGTATTCCTTGCTCTTTCCTAGTTTCAAGAAGGGTTGGTTATTTATTCTAGAAGTTCATGAAGACTTAAATGGTGATGGATAGGGCCAGGAGTTGGACTTGATGATCCTGATGGCTCCCTTCCAACTCAGCATATTCTCTGATTCTATGATAACATAKTTATCAAAAAATACATGTGAATATCTGTCTAGAGAGTGTGTGAGCAGGCAGAGTCTAAGTTCAATGTAGTTAAACCATCTACCACATACTTTTAAAGGAATTAATACTTCTGGGTTGGAAGGGACTTTTAAAGCTGAGCTAGTTCCAACTCTCCTGCAATGTGTTGCTCAGGTTGCTCAAATTAGCTGAAATCTCATTTTGTTTGCAGTTTTCTCCTCAGCAGAAGCATTTGCAGTGCCTTTGTTTGAACCAGATGTCTGAAGCATAGCTGGTTGTGAAAAATAGTCAATTCTGCCACACTATCCCAGATCAGCCCAGCTTGGCAAGAGTTTCCTTCACCTTCTATTTAAACAGCCTTGGGTCTGGAAACTTTGGTCTCCCAGGTGGGGAGAAGTAGGAAAAAAAATCCCAACCAGCAACTTGTTCAGAGCTCTTCCTCATTGGCCTATAACTTTGCAATCCTCACAGACAGACTTTGGATATTCCCACTCTGACCAGAGGRTGTAGGACTCTCCTCTTCATCCTTCCTCCCACCACCCCTCCCCTATTCTGATTTGAACCTGGAAGCTGCCAGGTTACTTTCAAAGAGCAGCAGGTCTCCACTCCAGATGGCACGGTCACCCTAGGTGGAGAGGTCACAGCACATCTACTATGGGTTYTCACATGTGGCTTTTGGAGCATTTTCCATTTTATTTCAAATGATAGACCTGTCAAGTTCTGCCTCTGTTCCAAAGGCAGCAGCATCTACAGAATTGGGCTCTCTCTAATTAACATTTGGTGGCAGTTTGCATAGTGAGATCCARAACTGAATAGGGCTGAAGATGAATACATGCCAGCTTTTTCAGAAGAKCTGTTTCAGCAAGGACTATTTGCTTGTAGTGGAAAAGAAAATTGGACAGGTTCTGCCTCTGGTGTGACAATCCCCTGAGTAAAATAAATATGTCTTCAAGACTCTCAGTTTGATGTTATCAATAAGAATTTAATTGGCTTTTATAACAGGTCATAAAGAAGGAAACTACTTCTCCTATTAGCAYGTTTCCTGCTATCTGAAGCATTACAGGTGTTGCAGGGAGAGTGATAACAAACCTGGTGGACAAAGACTTTTTTGGAGACTGCCTGCAGCTTCTGCTGAGGAGGCAAAGACAGTRTAAATCATATCTCTGAGTCACAAAACTGCTGAATGTAAATCAGCATTGCTATCTCATTCTTCAGCATGAGTCTTTAATTGTGAAGCTGGAAGATGAATTTACAGTCTGGAAAACAGCCCAGTTTTCAAGAGAAGCATTTGTATTAAATGATCAATGCAACACTGAAAAAGTGAGTATGCATAACCCCTGAATCTTTTTTTGAGCCAAGAAAAAAAGCAAGTGCTTTAGCCATGGACAGCAACGAATTTTATTCCTTAGCCTCCTGGATACATTGAGATTATGATGTTATTAAAGTGTTACATCATTGTATTTCATGTCAAGTTCATTGATATTAACTTTTGTTGACTCAACAAACAAAAAGGGCAGTGTTTTAAATACTAAGCTATGTTAAGAGCTGGACAGTATTRTTTTATTTATTGCCTTGAGCCTTGAAAGCATACAAGTTGTATTCTTATTCACTTAAATGTTATTAAAATGTTTCTTTTCCTTTTGTGAACTCCCAACGGGGCAAAGTCAAGATAGATCAACAATTACCCATATTTTCTTTTGAGAATTAGTTGCAGTAATCCTTCTGTCCAGTCCTGTTCATAACTACATCTCCTGAATGCAGTTCTTACTGTGATTAAAACACATTAAAATAAGACCTGTATCYACATCAGTGTTTCCTTAGTCAGCCAAGCCTGTATTGTATGCCAAGTGTGTTGTTTCAGGAGATGTGGAATATAYACAAACAGCAGCTGAAGAGCAGGAGCTGTTCATGAGACCATCCTTCCAATCGTCTGTTGGTAGCATGGTGTGACATCATTCCCTTGGCACATTAGCATAGCAGTATTTTAACATGTATTCTTCACTTTTAGGCATTCCACAGATAGGAAAGTTCCCAACCACAGTTTGGAAGATATTTCTCAGAAATGCTTTCATTATATCCTGCATAAATGGCACCAAACAAAGATGACACTTGTGTTACCACCTTCAGGTTGTCATTTAAGTGGCTGGAGGATTTTAACAGTGAGGATAACACGATCTTCATGTGTGGTAGGTGGGACAACATCTGTCTTATTTCCCCTGATGCTTTCCCAATGCTGTAAGCTCAAAGGTTTTGTGGTGGTGTTCATTATGTCCATGAAACTCACAAAAAATGGGGTTCCAAAAAGTTTTAACTTCTAGCTTAGACAACTATATGAATTGACTTGCTTCTTAAAATTGACTCAGATTTTTCCACTTTTTGGGCACCAGAAAATGGGCTTTATAAGTATTTGCAAGGAGTAAGCAATAGATATTTGACACTGCTGAATGATTTTTCAARGCCTTTTACTGTTATTTTTGGAATGGAGGTGAATCATACAAGGCACACTGCATTGCTGCCTGGGGAATTCTAGGTTCATCTCAGAGAACAGCTTTTCAAACATTGATGTATGTTTGGATTTTGACATTAGGCTGCTTATAAGAAGAAAAAAGCACAAAAAGAATTGGCAATCTGGATTACCTTCTATTTTGTGTTGACATTTTTCTTGATTACTTTTTGCTTTAGACACTAAATACACRTATAATTAATTTTCCCAACAGCATCTGTGTTTTCTCTTTGTTAGGCCCTTGAAGGCTGCTGGATCAGGGAAAGCTCAAGTTTTCTCAGCATTCCAATCCCAGAACATGAGGAAAGGAAATTGGTTTGAGTTGCTCTCAGGTGAGGCCCAGACCTGCACTTCACTTCAGTACAGACATCCTTGTGTTTCCAACCCACTCACACTGCTGCAGTCATATCAGACACATTAAATGACATCAGAAATGGTTTRGAAAAAAGGAATTCAAGAGACTGTTCCCTGTTTTGTGATGTTCATACAGGAAAAAAAAAATAGTCTGTAGCACACTCTATCAGTCAATATGCAACACTGGCTTTTTCTGCAAAGAACACAGTATCAGCCATGGCAGACTATGTACKGAAACCCATCACTATTTCTCAAGTGCTTTCATTAGTTTTAAAATAACCAGCTGACACTGYAGTGTTATAGACTCTTTTTGCACTATGTTTTTTTGTACAATGTTAATACTTATTTTCCTTTACAAGTTCAGGATTTTATAGATCATTGGTCTGCTCTAATCAATCCTTGCCACATTTTCTCATGTCTTTCAGTTACTCCTCAGTCATGCTTTGCACTCCACTTCCTCTCAGTTCCCCTTTGCAATTCAGTCCTCTTAGCTGTAAAAATTCTTGTTGTGCTAACATTCCTCAGTGTTTCCATGTATTGAGAAAGAACACTGGGACGTGACAAACTCTAAACCAATTTATTTTTAACTTGTTAAAAATACTGTTACTTGTTTCAGTTTTGCCTTCCATGTCTGCAGTCACCCTSTCTGAAATTTCTTCAATCACCACATACGCAAGGCCCATTTACCACATTGTCAAAAATCTGAAATCACACAGGCCCCATTTCATTATTTTCTGAATATTTCCCTAAATTTAGGTATCCTGARTAACAGCTAACATGAGCTTCACTGTATAAGCTTTTTTGCAGCCTTCTGGCTTGCAGTGTATTCCTGATAAGTGTTTTTTTTTTAATCTCCTTMATCTATGCACGTACTGTGTGTCTTGTTGTTTCCAGACTGTGGATGTTTGCTCTGTTTGATTTGCTCCAAAAAAGTGTTTTATGGGATTTTTAGTTTACCTTTAATATGTAGGGATTAATAATTTTTATGATGTAAAGATACTTGTCTGTGTGTCCTCAAATATATTTTTATCTGTAGTTGTCTGTTAAGTATATATATCTCTATATAAAACCACTAAAATGATGTTCTGTATTTCATTATTGCTGCAACTGCAAAGAGAGCTACCTGACAAAGTTTAAGAGAAAGAAACCTTCACTATTCTGAACCCTGAAATAATATGAKTATTTCTATAATAATGTGAGTAATGTCCCTGTGAGTTGGGCCTGTATGCCTTGCAAGTAATTCCTGCCAATGGCAATCCTATCAAATGAAATCATGAAGAGTCCCTATTCATATTCTTCTAGGAAAGAGTCAGATGTCTGGCCTTGCCTCCAATTGCTTTTCCTAAACTTCCATAGAAAAAAGATAATGTATATACTGCAAGACAAACAATTACCCTGTTTCTCCAAGGTTCCATATTTTTGTTTGAAATTTTCATTAGAAATGTATGAGATTTTTTTCATTATTATGATTAACTATCTCCAAGTTTTGGACATGGTCACTGTGTATTTTTAATAGTTACAACTGTTCTACAGTACAAGACTTTATTACTGGGATATTAGAATTGTACATAGAAACTAAAGAAACATCAGAGATAAAATGTCTCTAACMCACAGAAGTGGGAATAACCTTTTCAAATTATTTTACTATCTACTGTAATAAAATAAATTGTGATAGCCTTTGAAAATTACAGTGGATTTCCTACGTTTCTAAGAATTCTGCTGTCATTTGATATAAAACCCCTTTTGTTCCATTGCAAGGTGTAAATGCAGTGTCCACAGGGTCACTGGGAGTTTCTGTGGGCTGCCAGGGGAGGACAAGAGCTGGTACAGCCAGTTAGGAAATTTTATTGTCCCTATGCTGTCAGGCTAGCATAAACTCTGATACACAACAATGACTGCACTCCACTTCTGAGGAAAATACTCAGCTRAAGCCCTGTATGCAAAGCAGAGCTGTAAAGTCTGTCTGCTGTCTGASATCCCCTTGTCTGAAACCAATTTTACTTTTGCCCTTTCAGACTTGTTACAGTGTGTGGTACACGTAGGTGTAGACTCAAACTAAGCTGGGCTCTGAGGTGTCATCCCTGCTAGGGAAAGTACCCCAAACCATCCATAACATCCAAGTGGGCTTCCTAGCAGAGGTGGCTCAGGCCRAGCAGCAATGTCTCAAAAAATGCTCAGCCAGCACCCAAGGCCATTTTACAGTCAGTGTCATTACCCAGTGAAGCCACATTTCTCCTCACAGAGAAAAGCAAGGCACAATTCCTCCCAAGATTATTTCTGAGATTCACACTCTCTGAACCTCAGAAAAAGGGAAAACACAATTGTTATCACTTGCTGTGCCCGTGTTTGTGCCACAGCAGAATGCAATGTGGAGATTGTTTACCCACAGTGAGGGTGTTTTGTTCCCTTGGCCTGTCAGGGCCAGGTGTGTGTGTGTGTGTGGGTGACAGCCACGAGATTCTGGGCAGTGTGAGCAGGGTGAGTGCTTGGCAGGTTCAGTTTAGATGCAATGTAATATAGTGTAGCATGGTATAGATTARTAGAGTATAATAAAGTAATTAATTAGCTTTGTGATAAGATAAAGTCAGATGCATCATTCCTCCCTTCCAGGGGGGTTGTCCTGGTTCAATAACCCTGATCTGGGTTTAGTACAGCAGTTCATCTGCATGGAGATGTGCCAGGCCAGAACAAAACCCCTCTTCTCTTYCCCTAAACTAGACCCAGACACAGCCTGGATGTATTCACCTGGCATCAGTGGTGAATATGTTGTTTTAAAAAGCTGAGAAGGCGTGAGGGGCACACACTAGCAAGGTTTTTATCTTTGCACACTATAAATACTTGCAGCTTAAATGCATGTTCTTGAGTGTTTGCATGCTGTCTGGGTTTGCAATTTGACCTGGATAAAATCTGTCACTTAGGATTGGCAAACATTTGTTCTGCTTTGCATCATCTGTGAACTCCATTGACACATTATGACTGCTCCACTGCAGCTGGTACCATTTTACATGCCATAAGTCAGTGTGGAACTTGTCTTGATGTCTGTCTACAGGCATAATACTTCCTACCTGATTATCACCTACAGTGTAATTATTTAATCCAGGGCCTCTCCAGATTTCCATCTGTTACATGGATACTGGGTAGTGGAAGATATATTAGCTGTATGATGTATATGAATCTTTGCCCCACTCAGAAAAGCACTGGTTTGTGAGTAATATTGTTTTATGTTGTTCAGGTCATATGATAATAAATAATGGTAAATAATTTCTGATTATATCAATAAAATTAGAGTAATAGAATGAATATGCTTTCTAGTAATAATTTGATTTTTTAAAAAGTAGATTTATTTTGTGGTGATTAATATATATCATCCAGAATCTTTTTATTTCCATGATGTATCTCTGCCATTCTGTTGCTTTTTGAATTTTAGCTACTCTGCCCCACATTTATCTGTTTTTCCAGTTCTACCAGCTTATATCCAGCAAATGAAAAAGTGGACCAAGGATAACTTGTGAAACTGTGTAAAAATCTTGTATTTATGTTTAAGGAAAATTAATTCCTGGGTCCAATTTGGAATCCTTGCACAAAAAAAAAAACCCAAAAAAAGAAAGTACCAGAAACCAAAAGCCCTGCATGTTTTATTGAAGTGCTTTAGCTGTCAGGTGTGACACTGTATGTTGTAGGTCCATTCACAGTAATGTTAAATGGCAATCATGCTTTAATCATGTTTTCTAGTGCTGCAATTGTCACAACCACCAATAAAAAAGTTTTAACATTGCCTGCCTTTGAATAGCAATATATGATATTTCAAGAAGCTTTTTATAGAGGCTACTTAGGATAGAGAAACAATTCTTTTTAGTTCAACAATTATGGATTTGTAACAAGACTATGACCTTTTTACAGTTTATGCAAGTAAGTTTTCTTAATTCATATTGAAAAGAGCAAGGGAATGTATTATGAGGGCARACTAGACTTCATCTTATGGCTGTTGCCTGGGTGAAATATTTTCAGTAAATCACAGTCTTTGTGCTGTCCTTGAATCTTCTGCAGTCTCAGCTGCCACAGCTGTATAATGTACATTGATTTCTCGTTGGTATTCAGAAAGAGAGAAAGCTGTTTAATCATTTGGTTTCTGACTTGCTAATAAAAAACTGTCTTCTTTAATAAGTTTATTTTAGATAAAGCTACAGTCTCTGCCACAATTTGACATACTTTCTTCAGTTTTTTAAAGTAACAAATGATGCTGAGGATGAGACAATATCACTGTAATTTCTTCTTACCAAGTGGATGCCTTTGTGATTTTCAGAGTTTTTCAACACTCAGAGAATGAAAGCTATTTAATCATTCTCCATATGAATTGTAAATAAAGTTTTACAATTGCCCCACATCGAGGGAAATGAAAGGGAAGAAAAGGATAGAGACTTCTTCTCATTGTAAGGAAACCACTTCTAATAGTGCCATGTCTATACCCAAATGAACATCTTTTATATCACTAACAGTTTTCTACCCATCACATCTCATTGATATTCTGCTTCATTAAAGTCTCATGATAGAAATGTTATTAATATGCAGAGGCAGTTTTATATCAGACTGGGGAAAAAAAACCTCAACCCAAGTCTAATAATATAATTACTGATGTTGTATGATGGGAAATCACTAATGTGATTAGAAGTGCCTGACAGATTATAGAAGGAGATTTGATAAAGTCCACCTGGGTTTGGAGAAGTCAATTGATCCAAGTCTCAGCTACTGTAGGGAAAAGGGAATGGAGGAAGCAGCAGGGCTGGAATGCAATCAGAAGAGCATAAACCAGTGTCTTTTATTGGGTCTGAAGCTGGCTTGCTCTTTGTAACCAGTCTGTTCTGTGCATTAAAGATGTTGCTCAGGTTTAGCACTTGGTTCCTGTGTGATTTGACACGGGCAGGCAGCCAGAACAACCACAAAGCCATGGCTGAAATGCAAAGAGTAAATTCATTTCATTGCCTTGCTAACTGRAGGATCCTGAAACAACTCCTGGGCAGGGATACACAGTGGGAATGCTGGCACCACCAAGCTCAGTCCAATCCTGACAGGAGCAGGACTATCTGCTATCATGCTGGTTTCTGTCATGAGACTTTGCTGTTTGCACCCATTCATCAGGGGCCCATGCTGTGATCTCCCCTGAGCTTTTTATGATCTCCAAGCTTTTGCTCCTCTTCCAAACCAAGGAGCTCAAGTGAGAGCACGTCCAGGTCTCTCCAAACACCTATGTTATCTCCACACAGAGATTCTGCTTCTCAAAACAGAGCATAAACAGCAGTGGACATAATAGA
Source organism: Cardinalis cardinalis (assembly GCA_014549065.1). NCBI lineage: Eukaryota > Metazoa > Chordata > Aves > Passeriformes > Cardinalidae > Cardinalis > Cardinalis cardinalis. The sequence continues at coordinate 680,770 of JACDOX010000222.1, read as the reverse complement.
TGGGGTTTGATATATAATAAAAAGCCATTGCTGTCTTTGAAAATCAAAAATCCTACCCAGTGTAAGTGGCTTTTTGAAAGCAAAATTTAGCCTTTCACTTTACAATGGTCTGTGAGGGTTTTTTCCTCCCCACCTTGCTCTGAGTATCCAGTACTTCATTGATGTGACCTTGTAACTGTGGACTTTGGATTAGTTATGCAATGGCTCCCAATTTTGTAATAATTTGCATATAGGATACAGGAAGAAGAGTATTACACAAATAACTACAGCAGTGTTTTAGTCCTCTGTCTAAGAAATAGTTGCCTTTGATAGAACACTTTCCTCTGCAGAGAATGAATGTGCTGTGTTGGGACCCAGGACATTGCTCTGGCTGCCCTGGGTGATTCCAGACCCTGGCAGGGGGCTCAGAGACCTTGGCAYGGAGTCACCAACACCTGTGCCTTTGATTTTARCCCATGGAAACAATTACCAACTTTGTGTGAGGAGTTACAAGCCACAAGGGTTTGAGTAGAATGATAGTGAATTTRTCACAGGGTGGAAAAGTAGAATTTTGGGGTTTTTAGAATGGGGGTTCAAGRGGCAAGATGGAGGAATMTGGGCRTGTCCTGTCCTTCTTCTCCTTCTTCTTGTCCTCCATYTTCTGCTGTGATGGTGACACTTCTGGATTGGTTTAGAGTAGAGACAAACTGTCTAACATAGATGATAGGTATTGGAAAATTATTGTAAATAAAGTACAYGTAGTTCTTGGTATAAAAAGCTAACAGCACCCCAAGGGCAGGGACTGTGCCACAMCCYGACCTGCTGGRCAGACCTCAGCAGGTCAGAGAAGGAATGGAATAGATAAGGAAAAATAAACAACCTTGAAAAACAAAACCAACGAATCTYGACTTCTTCAGTCACAGGGCTGGGAAAAAAGAGACTTTCCAACACCTCGGGGGTCATCTCAAGCACAGAAAACTGAGAGTGCTACTCCACTTAAGTCCTGTTTGCACTTCTTATCTACAAAGAAGAGTAGGTTTCATGCATCTGATCTAAGAACCCTCTCTTGTTTCAGAATTCTGAAATCTAAAAATATAATATGTGTTATGTTCCTTTATTTAAACATTTGCTTCACCTAGTTGGTCTGGTTGCAATTGTGGAAGGTAAGGAAAAATCAGTAGATTTTTTAACCCCGTCTCAGTGTTTACTATCAYTTAACTGTTGTTAAATTCCAAATTATCACTGAATCATAGAATGCTTTAGGTTTGAAGGGACCTTTAAGACCATCTAGTTCCAAATTTCCTGCCATGGGGAGGGACACCTTCCACTAGATGAGGTTTCTCAGGGCCCATCCAACCTGGCCTTGGACTCTTCCAGGCATGGAGCATCCACAGCTTTTCTTGGCAACCTGTGCCTGTGCCTCAGAATTGTGGGGGGAAAGAATGCAGGAAAACAAAGATAGTGCTGAAGGTAATCTCACACCTGAGGATTTGCAGCTGTACTAATCACCAAGATGAGGAACAGCCCTGCCCTTAACAGGCCACAGCTGTGTCCAGTGATGATGAGAGCTATACAAGAGTGGGTTAGCTGGGTGAGGAGAGAGCTGGGGTTTGTTAGCTGTGCTGTGAGGAGCTGCTCATGAGGAATCACTAAGAAGGTATGGGAGCTTTGCAATAAGATGACAACACATAGTAAATAATTTCTTCTCATATCTGATCTAATCTAGCACTCCTTCAGTTTGAAGCCAACCCCCTGTGTTCTGTCCCTCAATGCCACTATAAAAGGTCCATCTCCAGCTCTCTTAGAGCCACTTTAGGTACTCAAAGGTCCTGTCAGGTCTCTGCAGATGATGAAGTCTCTGCTTGTGCTTTCCTTCTGCTGATGCTGATTCCACTGTCACTTGATCTCAGGTAAGTGGTTCTTTGCACTTAGTGGTCAGAGAGTCTTTGAGCTTTAAAGTTATTCWGCTTTCTTCTCTAATGTACAATTTTCCTCTTAACTCTCTCAGCTTGGTGGCTGGAGTAGGAAATGCCCTTTCACAACTGGAAAACAATTCACATGAGCAAGCAAGGGCCCAAACTTGAAAGTGAAAAGAATAGTTTGCATTCAAATCCTGGAGACCCCAAAACTTATTTCCTTCCAAACCAGAAAAAGTTAAAAGGAATCAGACTCTTTAGGAAAACCTCTGTTCTCCTGAGCCTGTGTTGACAAATGATTCCTAAAATATGATTTTGCAAATATAATGCAGAAATACAACATGACTATAAAAAGCAATTTTTTGGCTAAAAATTGGTATTTATACCACTGTGAGATATATGTAATAATTGTGGTTCATATTGACACCTAGAGACAAACTGTATGCACTGCAGATTAGGGGACAAGGAAGAAAAATGGTGGTTCAGACAAACTTAAAAAAATTCTTAATCCTTTGGATGTTTTCAGCCTGTGGGAACCATGTCAAATCCCCTGAGTACAGCATTTTGAAATGCRTGAAAGATTGTAAAGCCATGAAAAGGGTTTTTTTATCCATTCAGTAAAACCTGAGGATTAATTCCTTTCATGTTTCCTTCATGAGCATGTATTATGGACTTAATATCATCAGAGGCAGATACCTGCCTGCTTTCATCCTGCTGCCAGGCAGCCCTTCAAACAGCCTGGCTCTGTCTTCTTGAGGACCTCTTCACAGGTGTTCAGGAGCTGCTGCTCAGTGCTCCAGAAGCTGGCTCTTCTCCAGCTCCTTCTCCAAGTGCTGGATGGCAGCACTGCCCTGCTGCCACTGCCAGCCTCAGCTGTTCCGTCCTTTGGAGCTCCACAATCCCTTCCTCATCCCYGGAGGAGGTGGGTGAGCACTTGCTGCGGTTCTGGTGGTCAGTTTTATAGTCTTTCCTGTTTTGTACTGTTATAGCATATTTTATTATTAATGGATTGTTCCCTTCCCCGCTGTGTTGTTGGTTTTTGCCCTAGTCGTTGTCCATCTCCCCAAAGACCTGCCCTGTTGTTCCCTGTTCCTCCTCCCACTGAATGTCAATCCCTCCCCAGGCCTGCCCCTGGTGTGGGTGTTTTACCATAGAGGGTAGCCAGGTTGTTCAGGCATTATTTACCTGTGACAAATCCATGCTGACTCTCCCTGATCACGTTCTGTCTCTTGATGGGCCCAGAACATGCTTCAGAGGGCTTGCTCCATGACACCCTGCCAGCRTTCAGCACCATCCAGGAAGAAATTCTTCATTACAAGCAAAAATGAGTCAGATGCTTGAAAGATCTAGGTGTCATGTAATGTGTTTTATAACATTTTACAGAAAATATATCTATTATTCTTTGCTTTTTTTTTTGATACTTCAATAATGCAGGTGCTTCATGTATGATATTTTCTGGTCCAACAGCAGTAATGAAAGGTAGGTAATTGAAATGGTATAATATGCCACTTGTCACTATAAAAGCTTTATAATTTTCATGTCTGGGAGTCTCATATATGAGCTCTCATACCAAACAAGCAGATGCCTTCCTGCTGGAGACAGGGTCAGAGTTTGCATTGCAATCCTGAGGGTGGATATGGGTGCCTCACTCAGTGCYATCTGGCTTCTGAATGGTATTTACCTAGCTTCTCTTTTTTATTGATATTTTCCAGGCAGCAAACATAACTGAAAGTTCTGTGACTCCAASATCCTGGGGATGAATGTCAGTCTGATTCAGAAATTCTCTGTGCCTCACTGCTTTACAGCTTTTTAAGTACAAGGCAGTTCTGTGGTCTTCGGGGCATGCAATTTCATCCTCCACTTTTCTAAAATTAATTTSTGCCATTGGAAGACAAAGCAGTTATTTTCCTATTGTCTTTCCCAGTAATTATTAAAGCGCTGTTTGTGCCATTAAGGCTGCGACCAAGAATCCCTAAAAGCCCAAATAATAAAATTCAATTCTTTTCTTTGTGAAAAGTCAACGGAGGGTAAATCCAGATGGTAATTTAGCCCAGTTCCAGGTGTGCTGTGAGTTCCAGTGGCTGGACTGGCTCTCTGATGCAAGTTTTGTGGCATGTGCCTTCACTGCAGCCTCCTTCTCCAAGTGTGATCATTGTTCCCCACATGGGAGATAGGGAGCTCTGGATTTACCAGCGTTTTCCTCTGTCCAAAGGGCAGAGTCATCACAGGGCTCCATAAAGAATGCAGCCTCCAGTGGCAGAGATTCAGCCTTTGGTATTTGCTTTTGCCCTAATATTGATGGTGAACGAGTGGTCTAAAATGTTCTTCTGAAACAAGGCAGTCAGGGTCAATGCTTTTTTACTGAATTGTATATAGATCTTTGTGCCATTTTTCTATCCATATGATGTCTAAAATGAGCTGAGGAAAGATGCTGGATGTGGGTACTTTGGCAGTTTTTCTTTGTGGAGATAAACACTTTATAGAGCTACTACTAACTCAGTTGCTCTTTTTTTCATGTAAGTTAATAATAGTTGTGTTTCCCAGATTTACATGTTTTCTGTGGAATATAATCTACTGGTATGTCCTGCCAGGATACCTAAAGTACACCACTTTTGCCTCTTACAATGGCCTAAATTAATGTMTGCCATGTATCCCTTATAAATATTAATTGGTTTTACTCCAAGGATGAATTTGGCTGCTCAGTCCTGAAACAAGCCAGTTCTTCATCTCAGTGGATGTGCTTCCTTGAATGCTGGCCAGTGCCTGATGGCTGAAAGGCAAATGAAACTTTCCCTCATAAAACTGTTCAGTGATATCATAGGTTGACTGGGAAAAAATAATGTATTTTCTTATGCTCATTTGAGTTACTGATGATTATTTTCAGATTCAGAATAGAAACAAAAATTGTCAAAGCAAATAACAAGATGAGAATGCTGATCCTGTGTTAAGYCCTTTCTGAGAGAGGACTGGGGGGAATTGGAGGCACCAGTCATGGAGGCAGTTGTGAGAGGGCCACTTGGCCAGGCCCGTGGGTCTCAGCTGGACTTGGGGTGAAAAGACCTGAGAAGCCAAAGTTCAGCCTCTGAAGACCTCTAGGATTTGCTGAGCATAATCTGCATAAAAAGTAATTTTGTTTATGTGTGTCAAGCTGGGGAAACCACTGTTGTACCCTCTCAGAACAAAACCACCTCCAAGTCTGTGGATGCACTGCAATCCAGCTAGAAAGGGGTGAGATTGTGATTCCTGAATTCCAGCTCTGACCCAGTCTCAACACTAACCACAGCTGGAGCTTGGTACTGGCCACTGTCAGTGTCTTTCTTCCTAACTCTGTAAGCGTGTAGCAGCTCAACAAAATCTTACTTTTATGATCTGCTCAGTTTTCCAAGCCTTAATCCTGACCATGATTACAGCTCAATGCRATTCTCTGAGGAGGAAGGAAAAGCCAGGCGTTATTATAATCCCCAAAAGTTTGTATTTTGAAGAACCCAAACATAAACCTAAGTCTTGAGCATTTATGTTTATGGAATTCATTATACCCACAGGAAACAATAACATTAGGAATTGATTACTGCTGGTATCACCCTCTCATAGCTGTGTGGACTAAGTTGATTCCAGTCATGTACAGAACTTGTGACATTTTAGTTCTAGAATTCTAATCATTATCCCAACTTCAATTTTAACCTGAAATATCACCAGACTATCCTTTTTAGGTTAAAATAGAAAATAAGATATTGGAGYCTTTTGAGTTCAGTTGTCTAACTCTGCTGAGTTTTCAGGATCCATCTGTAAATTAGTTTGACTTTCAGCTTCCACTGTCCATAACATATCCACTATTCATTATTTTAACTTCAGACAGGGAACCAATATTCAGACAAAAATAGATGGTTTAACACCTAGAAGAAAAAAAATTGAAATGTATTAACACCAAGCCTCTTCCTAACTTGTTAATTGTGCATGGGACAAAATGTTTATCTTTTCCAAACTCCTTCACACATCTTCCATCCCATGCTTTACCCTTTACCTTTACCAAACTGAAATTCTGATATTAAAAGGGCCAGGAAAATACAGGGGGAAACAATTGAATCTATTAACGTCATCCACTTTCCTTATATTGTGACACGTGTTGGTAAGCTAAGCATTTTCTCAGCTACTGAAGTTGTTTTCCAAACCCTGGCAAACTCCAACCCCAAGAACATGCTGCTAGGATGCCTTTGTGTAAGAGAAAATACAACTCAATTCATTTGCCAGTACATGGGAGTTTATATAGAGATTAAAGGTATTACTTGTTTGTTTTGTGGGTTTTAATTACAATGTCTTGCTTCTGACTGGTTGCATGATCACCACTGGATTGACTCCAAGCAAGGACCATCCTAGGACAAAAGAGATTCTATACTTGATTTTCTGGATCATCTATGCCTGAGGATGGAACACCTCAGTCCTAGGGAGTGTAACCCCTTGCCATAGTCCAGTGGCTTCCCTGAGGATATATTCACACTGACCAAACCACAGTATGAGCTCAGGGCCGTGCTTCAGGGATCCTCCTCAGGGATAGAATTTTTCTGCTCAGAATTATGATGCAATCAAAGGCACATCACACATGTAGGTAATAATATGTGACGGTGTTCACAGGGGTCTTAGGATGAGGGAAGAGATGAGGATCTGACTCCATGTTTCAGAAGGCTTGATTTATTATTTTATSATATATATTACATTAAAACTATACTAAAAGAATAGAGGAAAAGRTTTCATCTCAGAAGGCTAGCTGAGCTAAGAATAGAAAGGAATGATAACAAAGGCAGCTGTCCCAGACTCTGTCTGAGCCAGCTGGGCTGTGATTGGCCATTAATTATAAACATCCAACATGGGCCCATCCCAGATCCCCCTGTCGCATTCCACAGCAGCAGATAACCATTGTTTATATTTTGTTCCTGAGGCTTCTCAGCTTCTCAAGAGGAAAAAAGCCTAAGGACAGGATTTTTTAATGAAAAGGTGTCTGTGACAATAATATTTTTCTATAATATGGGACTGGTGACTGTTCCTCAGATGAAAATGATTCAATACTCCTCTTTCCAGACCAGTGACAAATTGGACTTTCAGCAAAACAAAACTCATGTGAGTTCTCAGGTGGGGAGCTACTGAGTACCTGAGTCCCCAGCTGATTCCAGGGCTGCCTTCTGCCTAGCCCCAGCCTGTGCTGACAACCTGCCCTTCCATTTCAGCAGAAATTCAAGGAGGGGAGCTGGAATCACTGCCAGGCAACCACTGGMCACAGCCCACTGGCTGGAGCTCATCAGCCTGTTATATATAGAAACCAGCTCCAGGAGAGTTATTCTGTTCCTGTGGTGTGTTCAGCTGTGCTGAGGTGAAGCAGTCTGTTTGAATGGCTTGCCTGTGAGCATCATGCAGTAATAGTCTCAAAGTGCACTGTCACCATACGCTTACCTGCTCAAGGAAAATTCCCTGGTGGTTYGAGTGCTCTGAACATGGAGGTGCATGGAGGAATGGTTTCCTTCAGGCTCTCTGGTTTCCCAATATGTTTTTGGTGGCAACTGGTTCGTGGAAAGGATGAGAAACAAGTATGATGTTCTGTGGAAGAAGCCATGAAAAAAGCTTTATTAGTTCTGTTGGTCTCTGAATATATTTCTGTTATTATTCTGTTTTACTTAGTAATTGGACAGGTCACCTGTGCAAATTAGAAATGGGAGTTGTTATAACTACTCTAGGAGAGGCTGTAGCAYGTTTCTTCTACCCTTGGTGTAGAGAAAAGTCAATACCATGTTATTTGATGGAGGCTGAAGAGTGTTTGTGCTCCTAAAATATCTGAGAGTAGGGAGACCCTAACAATAGTGATTTGATAAAGGACAGAGACCCTGCCTTTTATGTCTGYCAGTGCTGGCTTACACGTGTTTGTTATTTGCACCATACCATTGCCTGTGTAGCTCTTAAGACCCCCTTAGGCATCCAAACACAGTCTGTATCTCCAACAGCCTAAAAATTCAATGATAGGATAAATTCTTTTGGAGAATATTTTTCTCTTATTAGGTTCCTATCTCCCGTGAACAAACTACTTGATTTACAGCACTGTTGTTTGAGAAGTTCCCTTTTGTAGCTAAAGATTCATGTAATTGCTACTTTGCAGCAAATAAAAAAAAATTCTCTGGTTCAAACTGCARTTGGACTATTTCTGCTGTGTAGAGCCTATTATCAGACCCTTGATGAGGCACAGAACAAATTTGGATGAAAATGATGAAATTTGGATGAAATGGCCCTCCATCAGGGCAGACTACAAAGATCCTCCTCTTTGAGGTATTGGCCCTTTTGATGCATAAAATGCATGAAAATTTGCTTGAAAAGTGCAAGTTGATGAGTAAAAGAGAATTCACAGTAATTGTAGTGAAATGAAAAAAGAAAACAAGGCAAAAGCATTGGAAAGAATATGTTTAATTGCATGTAATTACTTGATGTGGGTTTCAGTCAGGGAAAGGAGAAAGGAACATGCTAAATAGTGCTGGTGTGGCAATTACTCTATGATGATTTTCTCAAATGACTGAACTTTGTGTATTATTAAAAAAAAATACAGCAGCAAAAAAACCCCAGGAAAAACACACACACTGCTTTTTTATGTTGTAAGAACTTTGCTGTATCAGTCAAAATGCTCTGCCACATCTTTCATCTCATGATTTTTGCATGTGTAGACAAAATGAACTTTGTTTCCTGGTAATGCTGTGTGGGATACAAGTTTAATAATTTTAACTATCAGGGTGTAAGTAAAACATTGCCTGGGTTATGTGAYAGTGTAAGCACTTTGAGATTGAGCTTCTCAGTTGAACAATTTCTTGACATATCAGGTTTGCTGACAAAAAAAATCTGAACAAGTTGCAGTCTGGTGAAATAAAAATACAAGAGAAAGAGAAATAGAAGTCCAAGAGAGGTGGGGCAAGGTTCCTAGCACTCATTAAAGTGGTTTTGTCTCTAAACAAGTAATCAGACTGTGGTGGCGTTTGAGGGTCCCCAGGAGGAGGGAAGAGATGAGAATCTTGACTCCATGGTTCAGAAGGCTGATTTATTATTTTATGATTAGATTAAAAGAAAATCATATACTAAAACTACACTAAAGAATGAAAGRAAGGATTTCATCAGAAGGCTAGAAAAGAATGATAATAAAATCTTCTGACTGCTCACAGSCTTGACACAGGTGGCTGTCATTGGTCATCAAGTAAAAACAATTCACATGATGGGTAAAGAATTCTCCAAATCACATTCCAAAGCAGCAAAACATGGAGGAGCTGAAGCKTCTCAGGAGAAAAGATCCTGGCAAAAGGGTTTTTCAGAAAATGYGTCTGTGACATCAGACTATGCTAAAGAACTAATGAAGTTATTATCCCCTCCCATCTGTGAGTTTTAATTGATRGTCTGTATAAAATACAGTCCTAGGGCAGCCAGGACCAGGCCTTGTCCCTCCTTGGGAACAGCTGACATTGTCCTCCTGCTCCTCACAGAGCTTGAGGAGCACTGGCAGCATTCCAGCTTGGACRGGGGGTGCAGGGACAAGTGCCAGAGTTCTGCACATCTGTCCTGATTGTCCCAGGCAGCAGCACTGCAGCTGAGCACTTGAGGCTGCAGAACATGTTTCATTGCCTTAGCTGAAATAGTCTGATTTTAGAAAAAGGAAATATATCACCTAACTTTTTTTTCCACTGGTGATATGATATTTTTTTCTTCAGTTGCTGTAATTTTTTTCTAGGGAAGGCTWATCTCATCTGAGCATGACACAGAGATCCAGTAGTGAAGTCTGGTCTAGTGGAGCAYGTGCTGTGCATGTGAGTTTTGAGAATGAACCTTTTTTTTTTCTTCCTGATTTTGAGGAGATTCAGTTCTGGAAGAAAACTGAGAATAACAAAAGTGTCCCAGTGTCATGAAGTAACTTCTCCACCTCTAAAGGGATGAAATATCAGAGTGTGACAGGTCAAATGGAGTTGGTCGATGTGCTGGCTTTGCAGGGGAGCTGTATGGACAAGCAGTCAATGTCATACGTATTTCACATGGTACCTCTGGGGGTTTTTCCTGTAGCTCACACACACTTCASAGTGCCAGTGTGGCCAGCTGCAGCTCCAGGTCACCTGTTTGGCTGTGCTTAAACAGCTGAGAGTGGGTCACAAGCGAGGGGCTGCACCCTGTAACCCTGAGGAAGAACAGGCTCACTGATGGGATCCTGGTGTTCCCTCCCTCCTGTGGCAGCAGAGGCTTCCCATGGGGCTTTCAGTGGAGCAATTCCATTTAAACCCACTCATCACCCTTCAGCAATAAATACCACTTTGAAGTGGACACTGGCCAAGGTGGTTTTTCACCCTCTAGTCCTGAAATTTTTGTAAGAATTGGTCTATTTGCACTGTTATGGACAAAAGGTTGACCTCAGAAACTGAGCCACATTCTGTGGTATTTTCTGAGACTCCCATCAAAGGGAGGAAATGATGAATCTGACTCCATGTTCTCAGAAGGTTAATTTATTATTATATTAAAGAATGCTATACTAAACTATACTAAAGAATAGAGAAAGGATACTTACAGAAGGCTAAAAGATAATAATGARAAACTCGTGACTCTTTCTCCAGAGTCTGACACAGCCTGACTGTGATTRGTCATTAAGTCAAAATAATTCACCTGTGGATAAACAATCTCCAACCACATTCCAAAGCAGSAAAACACAGCAGAAGCAAGTGAGATARTATTGTTTTCCTTTTTCTCTGAGGCTTCTCAGCTTCCCAGGAGAGAAATCCTGGGCAAAGAGGATTTTCCAGAAAATATGATGGTGACATTCCTCAAAATCCTCCAGTGAAATTGCCTTTTGCCTGAGGTAACAGGCTCAAGCCTCAAGAATCTATTAAAATAATACATTAGTAAGAGTTAAATTTCAATTTTGCTAAATTACTGCATTTTCACAAGGCTGATTAGGAGCAGATCAAATCCACTTCCTACCATGGCATTCAAAATTATTACTGCAAAAAACACTACATGAAATTTGACAAGATTTTTCAATGTGAAAGCTGTTTTTTCTTACCTTTGTTTAAACATGTGGCAGGAATAGTTGTTTTCCTTTTAATCAGGACTCTTATTGATAAYCCACCAAAAAGTGGGACATCAGCCCTGCTGGCTAAATAAATGAATGAGTCATTATCAGGGATTGATGGTTAATTTAGCTATCTAATGCTATACAGGAATTAATCTACCTTTTTTAACTTGCTAGAAGATATTTTCTTCTTACATATCAATACTGTTAAAAGCTGTTATTTACATTTATCTTTTGATATTTAACAGTGTCAAGATTACAGAGATTTAAGAGATCAGTGATTCCCACATGATAACATCTGATAATGCCTCATCTTCACTGAGGAGGCTTCCAGTAGGGAAAGGACAAATGGGGGAGTCTGGGACTGCCCTTCTGAGAAACTGAAAATCAAGGAAGAAAACTAGATAGGGACAAAGAAAACTGATACTATTCTTCTGAGAACAGAACTGAACTCATAAATGAATTTAGGACTGGTCCTCAGCATCTTTTAGGAATCTGTCAATGCACCTGTGACTGAGGCTGGCAGTGATTGCTGTGCTGGGCAAGAAAATTACAAGTGAATTCCAAATGGCARATATTGAGGAACCAGTCCAAGACTTTTTAACATGTGAATACAGGATTAATTTCTCTTCTCTATCAGAATAGTTTCTTTGACTATACTTATTAAGAGTTTTCCCAGGTACAAAAATACAACTTCATTTCAGTGTGAAGGATTAGTCAAGGTCTAGCTGTATTTTGATTGAAAAAAAATTCTGCCTGCTATACCTGCACCAGAACAGGTTTATTGGTGGAGTTCTYTTCTGCAGATGTGGTGATTTTTGGGGGCCTGTTTTTTGGTCCTAATCTGGATTAGTTCTTCTGTTTTTGTGATAAACTTCCACAGACAGGCAGGTAACTGGTAGTATTCTCCCAGTCTAAGCAGGTTTCTAGAAAAGTGGAATAGTAATAAAAAAATAGGCATAGCAAGCTTTGGTTCCCAAAAAAAAAACCCCAAAAAAAACAAACCAGGGAAAAAAACCATGCTGCATCTTTGTGGCCTTTTTTTATTTCACTGTGATGGAACACCATTCAGCTGAGTAGGGAAATATTCTCTAGTTCAGACTGCAATTGAGTAGAATCTGAATTATTTGGGGCTGAACACAAAAGTGAGKATAAATCAAGGAATTAACAAGACCAAGAGAACAGACTACTTTCCAAACCCCAGAGTGCCAGTGCTGGAAAGTTTATTGTAATGGAATTTCCAGCCAGAACTTCCAGGCTCAGGAGGTTTAGTTATTTTGGATACATTTCAGATCAGCAGTGCCTGCTTGGCATGCTGTCTGCTCCTGTTGCAGCATTTAGCTTTATGACAATGTTCAATGTAAGAAACAAGGTGGCCTGTATCAGGACACCTTGGCAGCTTCATTTCAGCTGTAGCATTTTCAAGGAGACGTTCCACAGCTGTTATTCCTTGTAACTGTGGGTCAGTGTCTTTGCTTCAGATGGTTGAAAAGGATGTGCAAACTGAAGGCCTCCTTCCCACAGGCTGTCGGTGTCAGCTCAGCTGCTCACCACTCCTAATCTGTGCAGTGTTACAAGCACAGAGCCCTGGGGAAGCAATGCTGTCAGCAGGAAGTTCAGCAATTCTAGCTTACCACAGGACATGGAATGGTTCCTTTGTGGGGTTATCTTAGCAAGGTGCTCACTGGGGGATCCATCTGCTTCTGCTCGTGTGYTTCCAAGGATGGTGTTTGCTAGCAGGGCCAAAAACCCACAGGGAAACTGCACGTGAGCACAGCTCTGGAAGAGGCAGCATAACCCATTGTAATTGCATTTTCTCCTGTCTGTAATCAGCAGAACTCATCTGACAGGGAGTTTCTTTCCCAGTATTTTGGGTGAGTAGACTCACTCTAAATCCTGCTTCCTCCATCTCTGCACTAGGGCTCATCCAGCACTGAGTACTCGGCACAGAGCTGTGGTGAGAGGCACTGTGAAACTTCTGATCTCTCGCCTTCCCACTTCCTCCCCATTTCCCTGATCCCTGAAGGTGTTCAGCCATGGCAGCACTTCTCTGCACTTCATGTCCTGAGAAGTAAGTGTTGGTTGCACAGCAGTAGTGCTGAAAGTGTTGATCGTGCTGTTATTAGATGACCCCTGACATTCATCAACTGCCTGACAAACTGGAGACCATGAATTTCCCATTTGTCCTGAAATCACTTTCAGAAACTGCTGCACAGCCGTCCACACAATCCATTACTTAAAGGCAGGGATGAAGATTTAGGGAGTGGGGACTGACTTCCAGCTGAGGTAATTTTACAAGGTTGCTGCCAGGGAAGAAGCAAGAGTTCAACCCCCTGACTGGATTGAAAGCAGCCTTACTGTGAGCAGCTACTGAACCTGGAGAGAACATCTGAGTGCTTGTTAAGCTGCTGAAAGGTGGCTCTGACAGCTGCTCCTCGTGTGCATGAAAACACAGAAAGCACACAGTCCTGAGAAAAGGAAAGTTGAAYGTTGATTGGCTCTGAGTGACTTCCAGTGCCACAAATGCTCAATATGGGRTGATGCTGGGGATATAAATGGCAGGAGAGAATTAATTGCATATTGTGAATGAGGAAGGACTATGGAGTTCAAAAATGAGTTTAGCTTGTTTTGTTGGTTTTCTGTTAATTTTTCTACTTTGGGTTAATTTTGTGGTAGTGATTATGCCTWAATATTTTTTCAAGTCTGAAACTAGTATTGTGGTTATCTGTTGAAAAAGTTCTGAGTCTCTTATCAGGTTAATTTTAAGATGTATCCTCACCCTTGCTCTTTTATCCCTAGGAGAAGCTGGTGGTTCTACTAAGAAAAATCAAAATCAATCTCCTATGATGTTCTCACTTTTATTAAATTTTTTTACCCGATATATGAAGTTTCTTTTTTGYTTCCTTTGGTCCTTCAGTGGCATAAGGGAGAAAAATCTTTAAAAATAAATAGATCTGGGCTGAGCCTTTAATGCCTGTCCTTTTTCTGTTTGACTCTATTGCTTTCATACATATTTTTACAATCTTTTCATGAAGAAGAACTGAAGTCATAAAATGTGTCCCTTCTCCTAAGATTCTCATCAGTGAGGAATTATATTAAAGTAATGAGGCAGAAATTAGCTGGAATTTTAGAGTTATAAAAGGGAAATTGCAAAAATGAGAAGGTGTTCTCTAAGCACAAGTATCTCAATACAGTGTTCATAGAATAGCAATAAAATATGATGTAGTGATGATGAATATGCAGAAGAAAATGTTTTTTGGATGTATTTCCCATTTCCTTACTGTGATAGAGGAAATGGCAAGAAATTCATTGCTGTCATCACAAAATGATTCTTTCTGTTTATGATAGCTCTGCTTACTATTACTAAAAATTAAAATTGGTTCACTGAAAAATCCTGCTATGAACTAGTCACAGCTCAGTCATCTCTAAAATAGCACTATGATGTACCTGAATCTTGGAAATGTGTGTGGGGAGGTGAGGGGGAGGCTAAAGGAGTTCAGTGAGAATGCCTGCCTCATGGCTGCTCCATCCTCCCATTTTACCATGGAATAATACAAGAGAGTGTTCCTTGCTCTTTCCTTTGCCATGCAAATGACTCAGATAATCACAGAGATATCAACACAGCATCAAAGCACAGTCTTCATAACAACTGGCTCTGTRGATATTTAAAATGTGTGAGCTGGCTCTGTCTCTTTACAGAGGAAGCAGAGAGGGGATGTTTACCCAGCCACTCTTGCTCTTTTTCCTATTCTATTTCTGAAAAAACAAGCTTGATGAATAGCTCAAAAATCAGCACTAAAATTTTCTGGTTTGCAAACTGAATGGTGATATTTCTACCTCCCTGGTGTTATCTACAACAGATGTTTGCCTTGCTGCATGTTGCAGGCGCAAATGCTCATCAAAATAGGTTTCAAGCCTTCATCATTAATATTTATTAATACTACATTTTATTATGTGAATGTTTTCTGGAATTATGTGAATTATTTCTTCCAGAATATGAAAGAAAAGCATAGCTTCCATTATAAAAGAAAAGCATAACTGTGATTTATGTGCAGTTATCCAACAAAGAAGGAAGGGTGTACATTTAAGCACCAGAACAAAATGGGAAATACCAAAGTTGAAGCCAACTCCAAATATTGTCCTTGTGAGAAGATCAGAGCGACACTTTCCTGCATCTGTTACCATACATAAACTGTATGTGCTCTGTGATTATAGCTCTGGTTCTCAGATGTGCACTACCCCTACGGCATGGTGTGACTGTGGCTCTTGCTGTGCTATCTGCTTTTCCTTGGTATCAAGACACAGATACCTGGAGAGGGAGAGATGAAATCTTACAGGTGTCTTCATCAGGATGATTAAAGAATAGTGTCTGCATCTGCAGGGTACCTAAAGAATGAACTATATTATCAGTTTTCACAACCACAATGCATTTTTTTTATTCTTTCATGTTATGAATTAATCTCATTGTGAGCTCGTTAAACTAGAGCTGTATATACTAAATAAAGAAGTTCAGTAATTTGCATATACATGGAGATGGAGAAATTAATAATTCTTGGGTTTTTAATTGACTGAAGAGCTGTTGTAATGAAAAATTAATAAGAGGGGTGAAAGGAGTTAAACTACCTATTTCTGTTTTTCCTATAAAATATGTGGCTAAACTAGAATGTCTGAGTTAGGATAAAGTTACAGATCTGTGTGCCCACCTAGAAAGTTTAACAAAAACTCTGCATACCATTTCCAAAAAGTTTATAATGAGTTTTACTGGTAAAAGGATGGATGTGTTTGGAACAGGGCTGCATTTCTGACTGTGTTCAAATACTCCACATTTTATTGTGTACTTCCAAATGATTTTGTTAAAATATGGCATTGCAGCATGAGTACTAGTTTCACAACTATTATTTCACAAGTATTATTCTGAACTTATTTTGTTTCTTTTGCTCACATTGAATTCTGTTTATATTGTACACGCTCACCAGTGCCTGTACCCCAACAGAAAATACATGTACATGTAGATGAGTATTTATATACACATAGGTATAAAACATACTTATGGGCTTTGGCAAATATTGCAATTGCTTTAATCTGCATTAGTCTATGTGACTCTGAATATACACAGGCAGCATGTGAATCCACAGCAGACACATATAAATAAACACATATGTGTTTATTCCTACACATATGTGATGTGTTTAGGGCTCTCTAAAAAATCAGTTGTACTGGGGTACAAATGTCACACTACTCAGTTGCACTATTTGCACTGCCATGTTTAGTATTTTTTTGATCATTTAAAGTGGAGAAAACTGTGTCTTGTGTGTTTCCATGTGCCATAGCCATGTCCCACCTCAGGGAGTGAGTCTGTACAGTGGAACACAAGGGGGAGAAGCATCCTTTGTGCCCTGAAGGGACAAGGAGGTGGAAGGCTGGAGCATCTGCTCTCCTTGGMCCCCTGACAGGGTTTAGCAGCTGCACCAAGGCCCCTGTGAATGGGACAKGCTCCYCTGTGGTGCTGTGAGCRTCCCCAGGACCAGGTGAGAGATGAGAATTGACTCCAAATTCTCAGAAGGCTGATTTATTATTTTATGATATTATATTCTATTAAAAAAATGGTATACTAAAACTATACTAAAGAAAGAGAAAGGAGACATCAGAAGGCTTAGCAAGAATGAATAATAAAAACCCATGACTGACCAGAGAGTCCAACACAKCTGGACTGGGATTGGTCTTTAAGTTAAAACAATTCACATGCTGGGTAAACAATTCTCCAAATCACATTCCAAAGCAGCAAAACAGGGAGAAGCTGAGGCTTCCCACCTTCCCAGAGAAGAAATCCTGGTGAAGGGATTTTTCAGAAAATATCATGGTGACACTCCTCTCCCGGAGCACCTGTGAGGAGGCTGCAGGTCTGTTGGCCCCAGAGCTGGCTGGGATYTGAAAGAATCTGATGTGAAGATGTCTGGGGAAGATGCTACCAAGCAGTCTTGACTGTGCACTTATCACTTCCCTCATCACTGCTAAAAACTTATGTTTTAAGTAAACATTCCTTAATCTTGCCTTGTACAAATTCTAACTATGATTATTTAGGGAAGTGGAACGCATCCTTGAGATAATTAATTTTTGCAGCTTCATRGTGAACCATGTTTTCAGACTTCACAATCCTAACATTAACATGGTTTGTTGTGGGTCTGTTCTTCAGCTCAGGCTGCAGCCAGCRTCTGAGGTCACCATTTGTGAYATTTGCTGGGTCCCCAGGACAAAGGAGGACTTGAGAATCTGACTCCATGTTCTTGGAAGGCTGATTTATTATTTTATGATATTATATTATATTTAAGAATKCTATACTAAAACTATACTAAAGAATRCAGAAAGRAYACAGACAGAAGGYTACAAAGAATGATAATAAAAACTCATGACTGCTTCCAGAATCCCAACACAGCTGGACTATGATTGGTCATTAAGTAAAAACAATTCACATGAAACCAATCAAACATGCACCTGTTGGCTAAAACAATCTCCAACCACATTCCAAAGCAGCAAAACAAGGAGRAGCAATCAGATAATTATTGTTTTCATTTTTCTCTGAGGCTTCTCAGTTTCCCAGGAGAAGAAATCCTGGYGGAAGGATTTTTCAGAAAATATGACAGTGACAGTTTGTTTCTGTGTAAGGATGTCTGACTCCCAGGTTCATTACACAKTAAAATAAGTATGTTCTAGCAATCACCAGTGGACAGAAAATTCCCTTGGAAAGCAGCAAAATGGTGCAGAGGGCACTTAAAAATAAATGCAGGCCTGAAGCAGCTCGCAGCAGTAGTGGTATTTGTACCTTTAAAAATGCCAGTGGTAGTTGAAGGACACAAGCACACAGTCTGTAGGTAGAAATAGTACAGCTTTGTAAGATTTTATTTTATGTGAATAAGCATAATTGCAAAATACATTTGCCTATGCATATATAGATTAATTTTAAGACTAAAATAATTTCTCAAAGTAAAAAATAAAGTGACAGTTCTATTACACTGACTGACATTTCATTATTTGAATGCCTAATGTGCATTTCGCTTTTGGATAATTAGTTGTCACTTTGCAAAAGCAATTACATTTAAAAGGTTACCAGTGTTTTTCCAAAGGATAACTTAGACTTTTTATCTGGTGGCTGAATTGGTGTTCAGATCTAAGTACAGACGTGCACAAGATGCATTTTTTCCAGAAGGATATGTGTGGGCACACAATGGTAACACATGGGCAGGATTCGTGTGTGTCAAAAATAAAAAATAAAACAAGGGTTTATAATAAAGTTAGCACATCCTGCCGTGCCAAGTTGTTCATCTGATTCACCCCTGGCTACTTGAACATATTGTTTCTTGCATACCTGGAGAATTCCCCTCTGTGCTGTATGGATTGAATGGTTTTGCTTAGGTTCTTGCACAGTAGTTTCTCTCATGAGGCTGGGATGTTTCCCCCCATGCCCACCAACCCTGCCAATTCCTTAAATKATTCTTTTTTGCTGTGCTCCATTCTTAGGGAAGGTTATTCTTTACCCTTCAGTACAGGTTTATACATTCAGCTGAAARATGTAAGCATAAATGAGGGAACTAAAAGCTAACAGTAGCTAACAATATGCATTTTTGCTTTATAGGACACCTTGTAAGCATAGCTGCCATGGGGTATGTGAGCCAGATAAACACACAGCAGAGCTGGGGACTCAGTTATAAGTSTAGGAAACTTCCTGGGAATTCATTGTTCATAATAGCCTTGAAAAGGCACAAAGGTGAAGCAGCACCACARGTTTTGTGCAGAATTGCTTTCCTGTTACATGCAGGAGTAACTACACCTTGATTTCTGCCTGAGGAAAGCTTGGGGTGTTSCTGGAGGAGTGCTTAGGGTTCAGACATGCACAACCACCAAACATGGAAAAAGATGGCAAGGCAGAGTGGCAGGACATGCAAATGCAGCTTTCAGTCCAGCACCTGACACAGCTGTGTGCAGGAACTCTCTTCCACACCAGGCATTTTTGTTCCTGAGATTTCAGAAGTTATTCTGTACCACAGTGGGATAAATCCAAGGTTTTCCAAAGCTTTCTTTGAGAAACAAGATGGAAAGAATATCCAGTGGTGAAGACATTCACCTGTGATGTCAGGTCTCAAAGTCACATTCGAATTGGACTTCAATTTGGCTTTTTTTGATAACTTGATGCTTTTATTTGTTCTGGACATTTTCCATTTGCTGCAAATTGAAATTTCTTGAGAGAGCCCATGTGACACTSATAACAGCACTCACAGTAGTCTGATGGAAACATTCAAATCATGCAATCGTCCAGGTTTAGAAGATTTTGGGACTGTCCTAACAATTGTATGGGTTTTATAGCACTTCCAAAAGGCATTGGTGTCACAGTCATATTTTCTGGAACAATCCTCTTGCCCAGGATTCTTCTCCTGGGAAGCTGAGAAGCCTCGGAGAAAAAGGAAAACAATAATTATCTCATTGCTTCTCCTGTGTTGTGCTCCCATGTGGAATGTGTTTGGAGATTGTTTACCCACAGGTGATTGTTTCATTGGATTCTGCTGTGAGTTGTTTTCACTCATTGGCCAATCAGGCCAAGCTGTGTCAGGACTCTGGAAAGAGTCACGAGTTTTCATTATTATCTTTTTATCCTTCTGTAAGTATSCTTTCTGTATTCTTTAGTATAGTTTAGTAYAGCATTCTGTAATATAATATAGTATCAGAAAATAATAAATTAGCCTTCTGAGAACATGGAGTCAGATCCATCCTTCCTTCCTTCATCTGGGAACCCCACAAACACAAGACATTGGTTAAATATGAGGGGTACCTATCCAACTTGTTTTGCTTATCACTGAGGTGGAGCTGGAGCCATTGGGCTTTTAAACATCCTGTGGTGCCTCAGGCCAGAAGAGAGGAGTTTGCCAATTAAGGATGTTTGGATTTTGATGGATAAACTCCCTGGCAGTGCTGAGGCRGAGCTGATGATGGCTGTCACGTTACCAGGCAAAGAGCAGTGACATTCACAGTGTCCAGATTTGTTGGGACTTTGTGTTTCTTCCTCATTGGAAAGGTGACAGCATTAGCACTATGTACACACTTGGCTTAGTGTTGAAGGTGAGTAGCTGTGTTGTTCCTAGATTTTGCCTGGAAACGTGTTCCCTAAGGACCTGGTTATGCAGTTGAATCTTTCTGGGCAAATCTCTGGGCTTCCTGCAGAAGTGTCTGCCTGAAATCTTAAATGTAATTTCATGCTTAGATTTTGTTGCAGGTTTTTTCCTCTCCTGTTTCCTTATGACATCTATATGGAAATATCATAGGAAAGCAAGCAAATATTCAAACTGTTCTTAATTACTRTTTATACTGCCTCTGCAATGATTATCTTAGCTATATTCCCACTTTATAAATGACTTATGTAGTTGGGTTAAAGAGATTCACACACAACATTTGTTGGTCAATTACCTCTTAAATTATGTACATTTCTGTAATTAGAAAATGTAATTTTGCTTATGCACATACAGCTTTTTTTTYCTAAATCTGCACTTATTATACCTGGAATGATGACTTTTATTTGTACTCAGAAGCTAAATTGAAAAGAGTTTTCCTATTAAAAGTCTGTGATTCTGTAATCAGCAAGACAACTTWATTTCTGTATGTATGAGGTGTTCACTGAATTTTGGACTGAAGAATCAATGGACATTTCTAGACAGGAAAATCTTGAAAGCCAAATGTGTTCACTCAGTCAACAAAGAAGTCTGTATGTTTATTAAAAGAGCAAAGAATGGATGTTATCATGTTAATATTATCCTAAGGCTCAATTACTTGTGAATTTACTRCAGTTCCAGTAAGAATGTTGAATTGTCAGGAAAAGGAATTCTTGCATGACACCATAAAATACCCATAACATGAAATCTCATTTTACAAAAATAATTGACCTTTGCCATGAAAACATTAACTAAAGATGTAAATATTTTTGCCTTTTTTTTCCCAAGTAGACTAGGTGAAAATTAATCTGACAACAATGTGCCTGATGTTTGTGTGATTGCTGTCATGGCCATGATCTTCTCTTGGAGATGTCCTTGAAAAATTCCCAAGGTGAAGTTGTGGCTTCTCAGGTTGTGCAGAAGCTGATGTTTCTCCCTTAACACTGATGTGTTCACACTGATTTTCATCTGATAGGTTAGTATTGCATTCTTATTGAGAGCAGCACTGAAACAAATGAAAAAGTGATCTCTACTGTGAACAACATTTAAACATGTGCTCAACCACATTCACATCTGAATGTTTTGCCCCAGATTCACATTCAGACACAAATCATGGCCAATTGTACTTTTACTTCTTAAACATTTTTTCCCATAATTTCCTTTTAAAACTATATTGGAGTTGGAAACTTCAATATCTAAACCAGTTCTTAGAAGCTCAATCTTATTAAGTATTTTACGGGTATTTTAAGTGTCATGCAAGAGGTCCCCTTCCTGACAATTCAACATTCTTACTGGAATTGCAGTAAATTACTGTGTGGTTTCATTATCCCACTATCCTTCTCTCTGGTATATCAACTTTTAGGGAGAGAAAAGAGAAATWCAGTGAATTAGTCTTAGCAGTCAATCTCTACTAAAGTGCAAATTAAAATCTATTTCATTGAAGTGCTGTAGGCAAGTGCRGTGTCCCTAAATCTTAATTTCTTCAGCCAGGTAATAGCCCTGCTAGAGGGGATGTGAGATGGGACCTAAGGTCCAACCTGAGCTGATTGGCGATGTCAGGGCTGGAGGGATCACTGCTGGAGTTTGCAGTCCTAAGTGATGTGGGCCAGGCAAAGAATTAAGTCAGAACGCTGAATTTTGGAAAAGAAAAGGAATTTTAAGAAAAGAAACTTCCAGCTGTCCAAGGAATTAGTCAGTAGGACTCCCTGAGGAGCTGCCCTCAGCATACTAACACAGGCTGGAGGGTGGGGTGTCACAGACATGTTTTATGAAAAATCCTTTCCTTAGGACTTTTTCTTCTGAGAAGCTGAGAGGCCTCAGGAGCAAAATGTAACCAATGGTTATCTGCTGCTGTGGAATGCAACAGGTGGGTCTGTGATTGGTCTYATGTGGTTGTTTCTAATTAATGGCCAATCACAGTCCAGCTGTCTCAGACTCTCGGTCAGACACAAGATTTTATTATTATTTTTCTCCTTTCCTTGCAGGCCTTCTGATGAAATCCTTTCTTCCATTCTTTTAGTATAGTTTTAATATAATATAGATATCATAAAATAATAAATCAAGCCTTCTGAAATATGGAGTCAGATCCTCGTCTCTTCCCTCATCCTGGGACCCCTGTGAGCACCATCACAGTGGAGGGATTCAGAGGCCCTGCTGGGAAGGACTTGGGGGCACTGGTGGATGACAAGCTGGACATGACGTGGCAATGTGKGCTCACAGCACAGAATGGCAAGAGCTGTATTTTGAACTGCATCGAAAGAAATGTGACCAGGAGATTCAGGGAGGGGATTCACCCTGTCTCTTCCACTCTGGCAAGACCCCAGCTGCAGTCCTGKGTCTGGCCTTGCAGACCCCAACACARCCATGGATGTGTTGGAKCAAGTCCAGAGCAGACCAGAYTCCCCGAGGGCTGCAGCCCTTGTGTAATGGGGGCAGGCTGAGAAAGGGGTCTGGGAGACCTTGGAGCTGCTTTGGTACCTAAAGGGATCTTACAAGGAAGATGGGTCCAAACTATTCGGCAGGGCTTGTTGAGATGGGACAAGGGGTGTTGTGGTGAATTTTCCTTCTAATGGTTTGTTCTGTTCCCCCTCTCCATTCCTGGTCTAACCCTAAATTCTATCTTCCCACATACCTGTCCACTTCTAACCCCACTCTTTGTTCCTGAATGTTCCCTGCTCCTCCTCCCACCAGCTGTCCATCCTACCTTATACCAAACCCTTGYTCTAGAAATTTCCCTGCCCCTCAGAATCCCATTGGATTGTTTAAAGCCCTCCCTTTGGCTTTCTCATTGGCTGCAGCATTGTAAACCACGCCTGTTACTCCTCCCCATCCCTTTCCCTATTGGTTAAAGAATTGTACCYGCCCCTGAGCCTCCCCTGTAGATAAACCCCTGCGCATCTAAGATTTTTGTCTTCTGGCCTGGTTCCTCTACCGAGTCAAGGCCATGCAGAAGATCTCATCCTTGTCCCCACCATGTGCCTTATGAGGTGGCTCTGGTGTTTTGGGGTCTCCCCATGGGTGTCCCAGACAGAGAAGTCCAATTAAGCAYGACCTGTCCTGGYCCCTCAGGCAGGCTCCAGGGCCATAGGCAGCTTTAGTGAGATCAGCTCCTAGTGATTCTCAGCTCATTTGTGATTTCAGCTCTTTGCTTGCYAAGTGCCTTTGGCAGACACAGGGAGAGAGAGGAGAAGGCTGTGTGAGGTTCCACAGAGATGTCCAGATGCAGTTTGTTTTGGGGGGTCCCTGGGGGCCCCCTAAGCTGTGTGTTCCCTGGTAGCASCAGGCAGGCAAGGAGACTCYACACAGYTTCTRAGGGTCTTAATTAGATGAGGGTTTATTGGGGGTCCCACCCCTGGGAGCAGCACGGCTTCTGAGGGGCAAGGAGGAGAGAGGGAGAGCCTGGGGAGAAAGGGGCCAAGAGAGACTCTGTGGTCTCCCCACACAGCTTAACTGGGAGATTCAAAGTGGGCACAGAATAAGACTTGGGCCAGTGGGATTGCAGATCCATGATACTTCAGGGGAGGATCACAGGCTTGGAACAAACCCTGCATTTTCGAGGGGTGAGACAGAGCAAACCATTTAACTAACATCTAACACCACAACAATGTCCTTTCTTGGAGTCTTCTGCAAAGGTTCTCAGGGACTCTTCTGCCGAGCTGGGCACAAGTAGGGGTTTTTGTAGGGTACAGGAGTTTTAGGAAACAGTCCAATGGTAAGGGTCGAGGGGAAAGTGACCTGTAGGCTCACAGAGAGATAACAAGGGGTCTCAGGGCAGAGGAGGGGCTCCTTAGGTCCAGTCATCATGACTGCCATTTCCTATCTCAGGCTGCTGAATGCCAGGGCTCTAAGCAGCAAATTAGCTGAAGATGTCTCTGCTCACTGCAGGAGGGCTGCTCTTGATGATCCTAAAAGGTCCTTTCCAACCTAAAATATTCTGTGAAATCACAGTGTCCTGACAGGCATCTCATTAAAGCTAATACCCGAGTTCCTTAAATTTTATTACATTTTCACTGGAGAAACATGCTTAACTCACAAGGGGTTGCCAACRTGTTTAATGTGGATTTGAAAAGCTTTTATATAAGTGTAAATTCTTGGACTGACTTTATTTTTTCTCCCCTTTGGATTTCCCACTGACTTCCTTGMTGTGGGAAGTTTTTCCCTCAAAGTAGGGAAATTATCTGGTCATTCCACCAAGGGTCTGTATTTCCCTTGAGGGATGGAAGGTTCTGATGCTAAATCTTCCCTTCAGTTYACTCCTACCCTCCTGACAGGGTCTCCCATACCCCTTCCTGCTGGAAGGCTATTCATCTGTTGACACCAAAAGCTATGAAACTTAGTCTGATGTCTTGTTGAATTTTATATTTATTTTTACTTCTGTATCCATTTGCATTTGTATTGATAGAAATATGTTTAAATAAGTAGAGGTATTACTTCTCAGCCTCAATTTTCGTCGGCTAATCAGATATTTTTTTTTAGTTTCTGCTCCAAAGCAGGTTTTCAATTACCATCAGCATCTAAAAAGGCCCTYGTACTTGGTTCACTTCAATTTATCTATTTGTAAAACAGTACTCTTAAGTGAAATCTCATCATTGCTTGAGCTGTAATAATGTTTCCAATTCTATTATAAAGTATCTTTTCTTTACTGGAGGAATACCAGTGATATAAAAGTAATAAGTAGGGCATGCTTTTCTAAATGGACATTACATTATGTTCAGTCTTTATAACCACTTTTGCGTTTCTTGGGAATTTTTTTGTTATTTAACAGTCATTCTCTTCCTTTGGCATTTGATTGATRTGTTCTGAGCTTATAAAAATTTTGGAGTGTTTGCTCAGAGGTTGATCTTGCACATTGCATGTTTGAACTTAATTTCTGTTTCAAGGTTTTGCAGCATGAAATATTTATTCTCTTGAAGAGTGGAAATACCTACTAACTGCTTATTGCCTGCATATTATTTTGGGGCATTTGTACCTTTTGTTTCAAGGATTGGGAATGAAAATCTAGTTTTAGAAAGGCCTTCAGTTGCAGGCAGATATTCCTCTTTCAGCTCTACCCACTGTATTTCCTCATGTTTATTTTTAGTTCTAATCCATATCATGTCCAACCTTGTGTGACACTGTAAAATAATGATCTGGACAACGATGGTGTCATTAGTCTGACCTCAGCATAATGCAAGGACTTAAAAGAGATCTTGAAGGAAGAGATAATGAAGGCTGTTACAGGCTTGTTATAATTGCTGTGGGTGAAGGATATGCACCAGACAAGTTGTAATTAAAGAAACAGAGATAAAGAAAAAAGGATAGAAAATGAACTAAGGATTTGCCAAAGATAGACTGTTTCTGAATAATCAAACAGCTTTCAGTGTGCTAACTGATTTTCTAAGAAATGCAGTAGATTAAATCTATCTGGGTTTCAAAAGTTTTTATGAATCCTCTGTCTAGAAAATCAATAGTCATATTTGGAGTCTGCTGCCATGAAATCCCCACAGCAATACAGTTAGAGCTACTCTCTGCTCCTACCTGGCTTCAGAGTGGTGGAAGAAGAAAATTATTCCATTTTTTTGCCTCCTCCTTCCAGAGAGGAAGGTTATTCACTTGTCACTGCCACTTGGGGTGTATGTAGTGCACCATATAATTTACTTCTGCTTAGGAGTGCACTTTCTTTGTGCTGGGGAGCCTACTGTGACCATTTTTGGGTGCTAAATATATCAGATAATTTGAAGAAGTAACAAAGTAAGTAGTTTCTTGTTGCAAGGCATACTCGCAACAGGATCTCTGTACTGGAAAACCCAACCAGCTGCTGCACACCCATGTGCTCCTGTCACATTCTTTCCTTATTTSTGTCAGTCCTCTTTGCTTCCCCTAACAGAAGAGTTGGGTATCCAATGTCCCAAGTCCCCCTTTGCAGATGAATCTCATTTTAGAAGTTCATATTACTGAATCCCAATCAAAATTGACTGAGAAAGGCCTGCAGGAAGCTATGGAGACTTTACTCAGCTGCTCATGCCACTGTGGTTCTCCTGTATGGTTTTTCAAAGCTTCTGGTAGTGGAATCCATCTCCTTTCTCTGTGAAATATTTAAATTTGTTCAAATTTATTCAAATTTAAGTATTTGAAATATTTAAATTATTTTAAATTTATTTATATTTATGGCTAGGAAAATTTTATTTTAACATGTCATCCAAGTGTCCTCATAAATTCTTGTCCATTGATTTTTGGCCTTCTCCAGATGAATATATATAACRGTTTATTCCCTTCATTTTTGTGGTAACCTTTAATAGTTGCAGCTGTCTCCTCAATTGTCTATAGTCTAGACTAGACTGAGAGGTTTTCTGGTTTTTCACTRTGTGTGTATTTCATCTCTTCTAGAATTTTGATTATTTTTTGGGGCTCATCCATGGATGTTCTTAAATCGAGTCACAATTTTTTTAAGGTGAGATGTCCCAGTCTTGACCCAGGACYTCAAGTGTGGCCTTATTTGGATTGTGTCAAGTAGAAGGGCTACTTTGACTTTATTTATTTCTAATAATACTTTTTGTGCATGTCAGGATGATGGTGCTTTTTTCAAGCACAATACTACTGAAAATAAGTAAATGAAATGTAGCTTGCTTATGTGATAGGACGTTTTCCCAAGCTTTCATAGAAATTTACAAATACCATACTAGAAAAAATGGCTAACATGAAATTGCATACCTCAAATCCTTCAGGTTTACCCCAAACCCTGTTAAAAATACTATTTACAGAGTTCCAGCAATTTATYACTGAAATAAACACAGAGAGATATAATGTAGTGTCAGACCTCACTAGACTAAAGTAAGATTACTTGGTTCAACAATTTCCTACCTGCCACTGCCTTGATCAGCATTGCTATCAATAATTCTGTTTACTGGCATTAAAATGCAAAAAGGATTTCCACAAGAAATCATAGCAATATGACTTCCCACTAGCAAATGCAATTAAGTAATTTTATTAAGATAAAATAAAATAAGCCAATACAGAAGGTGTGATGAGAAAGTGAAATACAGTGCTTGACAGGTCTTAACTAAATATTTGTGCTGTGGTCCCTTCCTCTTCTGCAGTACATGTTCCTGTTGTGATGGCCAAAGATGTCAAAGTTGTGTTCATGGACCATTTATAAGGAGAAACAAAGGAGGAAAAGGAATAAATTTAAGAAAAGTCAGGTTTGGTTTTTTTTTTTGAGAAATTGCACCAGAGGCTTTGAAAATCTTGTACTTTTTTTCCAGAAGTCAAAAGCAATAATTTATCTAGGGGAAATTGTAATTTTTGTTTGTATTGTCAGGTGCTGCACTGGCCTAAGACAGTTTCTCCCAGTCCAAGTTATAGTATAACAAACTCTGTATTTTACTAGCTACAAAATTCTTGAAGCTTTGAATGTCTTCCTTCCTGTTTTATCCTTCCACAGATTCTCAAGGAGCTGTCAGGTGCATAGCAGCTTGTGTGGCTCTCTGGTTCTTTTGTTGGCAATCCCATCTTTGAGCAGCAGTATTAGCCTTCCAACAGAAGCCATGCAAGTAGTTAAGTCAAGGACTGTCAAGTGCAGTGTGACAGATGAGTTTCTTCTCTGGAATTTTCCCCTGGGAGTTGGAGTGAYTAAAGTTTGAGCAAAAAGAAAGCAGGCTGGAGTGTCTGGGTCTGCAGCATGCAGGCATCTCCCTCTAGAACTCATTTCTTAAGCTCTTGGGTGTGGTGGTGTTCACAGGGGTCCCAGGATGAGGGAAGAGATGAGAATCTTGACTCCATGTTTCAGAAGGCTGATTTATTATTTTATTATATATCTTGTATTAAAGAAAATGATATATTAAAACTATACTACAGAATAGAAGAAAGGATTTCATCAGAAGGCTAGCAAAGAAAGGAATGGAATAATAATGAAATCTT
The DNA here is from genome assembly GCA_014549065.1 of Cardinalis cardinalis. Classification (NCBI taxonomy): domain Eukaryota; kingdom Metazoa; phylum Chordata; class Aves; order Passeriformes; family Cardinalidae; genus Cardinalis; species Cardinalis cardinalis. The sequence goes on along the minus strand of JACDOX010000222.1, from coordinate 652,718 downwards.
ACGACTGACCTGAGATCCCAAGACAGCTGGACTGTGATTGGTCATTAATTAGAAACAACCACATGAGACCAATCAAATATGCACCTCTTGCATTCCACAGCAGCAGATAATTATTGTTTTTCTCTTCCTCTGAGGCTTTTCAGCTTCTCAGGAGAAAAATCCTGGCAAAGGGATTTTTCAGAAAATATCATGGCGACACTTGGGGCTTTTAAATTTTGTTGTCCTCACAGACGCAATGCTGTTAATGTGGAAGAACCTAGCAGAGTTGCTGCTAAATGGCATCTAGGTGGTACACCAAAATGTCTGAGTCACCCTTGTGACCTTTCCAAAGCATTCCCCACCTGCAGATTTCCATTTAAGCAGCCAGAACCCTTGACACGGGATTCTCCAGGACCATTTAGCTCTGGTGCCTCTCCCCCACCAGAATTCCCTGGAACATTAAATGGCACTAGAGACACAAGTTCCTTACACAGGAGAAAACAATACTTTTTAGCCTCATCCTCTGAGATTAACTGCAATACACAGAGACTGACTGACTTGCATGAGCTCAATGTGCTACAAGTGATCAGGCAATGATGTCAGCTAGATCTTGGGCTATTGAAGTAATGAGACTACAGTTTTTAAATGACCTAGCACACCAAACCACAGTTCAACAACTGAAATGAGAACAAGCCTTTTAAACAGTGTTTCAGTGTAAACCAGGCTTACATGTGTATATATCTACATATATGAAAAATTTCACATGAAGCTCCCTTAGCATATATTAATGACTAAAGTATCTCTGTCTCTGAGAAGCAGGCATCAGGCTATTTCTAAATGTGTGCATTTAACTGAGAGTTTATTCTTACTGATATTCTTTGCAGACTGCTATATTTTTCTTACTTCAAGAGCATTGATTTAAAGGGTCTCCCTTGTCAGCTTTGCACCTGTTCTCTTCAGGAACACTGTGTGAGAAATAGRGTTGCCTTCTTGGTAAAAACATCCATCCCAGGGGTGCACAGAGGTTGTGCCAACACTGCCCATGGAGGCCCTGCACTGCAAAGCCAGGCTAAATCCTTGCACAGTACTTGTATCAGGTAGCTGTGGCATCACTGAGTCCCATTTTGCAACTTGGTTTTTAATCATCTTCAAACAAGGCCAAATACAATCTGTCGGAGAGGAAATCTGCTAAATAAAATCTATTCTGTAATAATGTTGTACCAAAAAAATGGCAGGTGCAGTTTAACAAGGTACCGAGCCCCCTCCTGCCATAGTCTGTGAGTTTCTCTTCCCACTSTAATCTAAATTCAATATATTGATGTATTTATTAGCATTACACAGGAGAGCTGGGCTCCACTGAAAGGCAGCTTCAATCTCAGCTCACTTTTGATGAATGGGTTTTGTTTGTGAATAATTGTATTTATGATCCCAAGTCCTTARTAAACACTGCATCTTCATTCATGGCATCTTAACCTTTCATGAGATTGCATCTTAATGTGATTCTCCAGCCTTGTCCCTTATTATGTTTTATTATATCTGCAGGATTGGATGTGTAATGGAAATAGAACAAAGGTGGTGAGCAAGTTTCAGATAATCCTTTGCTATCCAGTCTACAAGTTTGGATGGTAGCTGGAAATACATAAGAGCTTGTTATACTCTTTAGTTCACTTCTTATGGCTGARCTAAGGTAAATCTTTAAAGTGAAAAAAAAATGCAGAAAGTTCCTACCAGACAGACAGAGCAATATAACCTTAGAAATTAGAATTTGTTTCTGAGTTCACTCTCTAGCAGTTACAAGAATTTCTCATATGGAAAAAACATTTATTCTCTGTTATTTTAATAACTTGCAAGACCCTCTGCAGGGATTTCATATACTCACTTCATATTTGAATTCTCAAAACTTGCTGTATAGTAATATGCTCATATTCTTCTCCCAAACTAGACTGAATAAATAAAACTTAAGACTTATTTCTTATATATATCTTCAGCAAAACATAATGCTGACAGTCTTGCTTGTTTTGTCTGTATTAATGCAATCTGCCCTCCCTGGTAGTGCTGATGAATAAATCACTAAATGTGTAATAGCATCTATTTACTCTGAGTGGCAACSTTTTAGTCCAGACAGAAAATGACTGTTCATGGGTTTTATTTGTTTGGYTTTTTCCCCTTCCTGCTACTGTCTAAAAATAAATTAATTGCATTGTGTGTAGCCATTATAGAAATATGTAAAATTACACCTCACAATAAAGTAGTGGTGTTTTCCAGTCTTTATGTGAAGGTATTTAACTTCTAGTTTGCAAATAAATTGCTTTTCTCGCTTTTGTTGCATGGTGCCAGAWTTGTAATAATTTTGTGAAAACAAGGCCTTTAATTACCACACCTTTGTGATGACAGGTTATTCATGTCCAGAAAATTCTTGAGAGATTATATAAGAAATTCAATAGAATAGAAAGTGTGATCATCACTAAAAAGTGAATGAAATGGATTCCAAATCTGATGGACCTGTCATGGGCAAAAAGTTATTAACTTGATTTTTATAGCCCTTACTGGTCCTTACTGTACCAGTGACAAATGGATCTGGCTTACCAAGTACTATCTACAGGAATACAAAGAGGAAAAGAAGGTTACTTTGATACTGCTTTCAAGTCTTTGATGAATTTATGGCAGTTCAAGTGAATTCAGAGAGTGCTGAGCAACTCATTGTCTTGGAAATCTGAGTAGGGCTGGTTTAATGCCTTACAATGAAAAACCRTCATTGTTAATTTTCAAATAAGAATACTGAACAGTACATGATGCCAAATAYTAAACCAATAACAATGCTAATGAATTGTCCTCTTTTTTCCTCTCGTTATGAGTTGGCCAGAAAGAGATATGGCAGTGTAAGGTTTATGGTTGTACTCAATGATCTTAAAGGTCTTTTCCAACTTAGATGAGGAATCTGTGATTCTATGAAATTGCTGTTCACAGTATTTTAACAATTSTTGAATTGTATGAAAATGGTCTATTATGAATATTTGCTACTCACTTTTTGTTTGTCTTCTAATATTAAATTCTGATCACAGACTTGTATAAGTATTAGATTTTGTAAACAACTAAGTTTACAATGTTTAATTTCCATGATCATAAACATCAGTTCTGTAAATGCACTAAAATACCGCCCAAATTGCTGATTTTTTTGTAAGCAGCAAGAAATATTATTCTTGCTTTTTCAGAAGTTATAGTTTAATAGTATTTGTAAGAAAGTTAAAGATAATTTTCTCCCTGTCTTTTGCTTGCCATTTTGTTTTCATTTATAGTAAAAAGACCAAAAAGTGAGAACAATTGCAATTTGTAGTAAGTAAATTGTCTTCCTTAAAATTCTGACCTGTGTTGAGTAAACTAATTTATCCTTACAATCTATCTATGTTTTTTCCTTGCCATTGGCTCTAGTAAAACTTTTCACCCAGGAGTTTTAGAGGAATTTCTTTAAGGGAACTGGCAGGAAAGCAATGACAGAACAAATGGCCATTACATTTGCAGAGCGTGTTGCTGTACAAATATAAAGCAGTACAAAACAAGGACGTGTAAAGGACGACTCCACTACGTCAAGATGCTGGCAGAACCTCATCTGAAAACATGGAAAAACCCCAAAATTTTCATTAMGCGTGACATTTGTTGCCTGTGTTACCTGTCTCATGTTATTTAATATCCTCTGAGAGCATGTAGGGAGCATAAGTGAACTGGCATTATCCAGAATCTCATTTGTGGACTGGGAAAAGAGCTGGATGAACTTGTGCTCACACTGACAGGAGCTTGCTCATAAAGATGGTTGACCAAAAGCAGGTGGGSCTTGTTTGTGTTTTTTCTTAGCTTCAAAGCACTGATTCTTCCTTTGCTTTCAGGCTGTTTTTCAGACAGAAGTCAGAATTATCAAAAGTTTCAGTCTGGTGAAAATTTGTGAGGCAAGTTGCTATGCCAGTGGTGTATATATATATATACAGAGGACATTTTTAGGGAYCTGGGAACAGAACTGGCTACTGCAAGAGAGAAGAGTCTAATGGGTTGCAGAAAGGGACCTACCAGATACTTTGATAGACTGGCTAGGAATCCTGCTACATGAAAAATTTACAAGCATTGTCTTCCAGGACTAGAGAAAAATTGGRAAAACTTTAATGAAATGCTGAAATAAGCAGACGGTGATTGATATCCAGAGACTACCACTGAACCTTCTCCTTGCAAAAGCAGCTCAAATTTCCCTTGAAAGGGCAGAAGAGAGTGGCTAACAACTGAAGTCTGGATTATTTACTGCCAATGACTTCCTTAATTTATCTTCACTGTGAGTTTTATTCATGCCCCAAGGTTCTAGGAGATTGGTAGMCCTCCTAGAAAAGAGACTGCTGGTACCTGATGACTGAGGCAGTTAGAATTATGTTGAATTGATGAGTCCAGTTAAAATAAATTCTGACAAGATGGGTATAAATAAAAGCAAGTGCATTCTAGCAGCTCGTTCACAAATTGCAGGTTATTTGCAGATAGTCATGCTTTTAAGATGGATGAGTCCAGAATTACCGATAACAGTAAAGCTAATATTCTGAAACCAGCCATGTTGATTTTCTTTATTCCTCTTCACACTTGTTAAGATGGTTTTGAACACCTGACAGGTTGGAGAGTCAGATTTGGCAGGAGAACATGGCAGAGAAGAAGTATAATGCCTTTAACTGAAACTGAACCTGCTTGCAGGAATGTAATGAACACCTTAATGATGAATTCATTTCATATAAACCAGGAAATTCCCCTCTCTCCTACTTACAACTTCCTAAGCAGTGTGCAGAGCTTCCTGTGCTTCTCTCATGCCTGTGGATGTTGGGGCCAGGCCAGCACAGAGGCATCTCAGGGAATGCAGCAGACCTTTGCACAGTGTTTCTGTTGACACCAGCTGGAGAAGGACAAGMATTATCTACTCTAAGATTTCTTTTACAGGCTTTTCTCACTGTGTATCTTGGTCAGGATCACAAATAAAGAAAGGGTCTTTTAGAGTAATTTGTATTGTAGTGTTCTGAAGTTGACCTCTGCCATCCAACTGTCTGAATTTCCATTTCTGAACAACTTCTTACTGTTCTTCGTTTTGCCGTGCTTCTTCTGTGGTATTTTCTGGGTCCCCCATCATTGGGAGGAATGAATGGATCTGACTCCATGTTCTTAGAAGGCTAATTTATTATTTATGATCTATWTTATATTAAAGAATGCTATACTAAAGTATACTAAAGAATAGAGAAAGGATACTTACAGAAGGCTAAAAGATAATAATGAAAACTCGTGACTCTTTCTCCAGAGTCTGACACAGCCTGACCGTGATTGGTCATTAGGTCAAAACAATTCACCTGTAGGATGAACAATCTCCAACCACATTCCAAAGCAGCAAAACACAGGAGAAGCAAATGAGATAATTATTGTTTTCTTTTTTCTCTGAGACTTCTCAGCTTCCCAGGAGAAGAATCCTGGGCAAGGGGATATTCCAGGAAATATGACAGTGACATGCTTCTGAAGTATCTGGCCTGCCCCTGGAATTGAAATTGAATGTCCTGGATGTCCATGCCAAAATAACTTCATAATAGTGTGTATTATTTCTTTTCCATTTAAAACAGGATCTTTGGAATTTCATGCATTTATAAGGCTTTCTGACTTCTTTTTGACCACTTAGTAACATGCAAGACTCGAAGGTGAGGTTAGCAGTGCACAGATAATGTGGAGTAGGCAAATGATGACTGGTGATGACTCGGCAAAACACTGATTAGTGTAGCAGAAAATGACTGAAAARTGTCGGGAGCAGAGAGGAAAGGTAAATAAGTTAGTGGAGGTATGTGAAGGGTAAAGGATCTCTGAGAGCACCATGGAAAGGCTTGTTGTGTTTCACTGGGGTAGTTCAATACAGCAAAATTTCACATCCTGGTCCTTTCTGAGTGTTAATATACCTACGACATAAAGCATTYATCTTGCTGAAAGGAGCGCTGACTGATCCAAGTAGGACTGTTCACATAAGCAAGATTTATCCACCAGTCATCTTCTTTCCTTGAACAGTAATATTATGCAGTCCTAAGCCTGAGTAAATGTCAGCTGATGATACTTTTGTGGCTCCTTTAGGTAAATATTTCATGATGTATTCTACATTCTGTTCCTTTTTTTTTAGGTTTCAGATGTTTTTTATTTTGCTTTTTTTTTGCTACTGCTAGCTCCTGTCTTCTCTTTTTAAAATTATGTTCAAAGAAAATAGTAATTCATTAAGAAAATTATGTGCAGAAGCAGACTTTGATGGCAATAGCTGTAAAAATAGTGACATTCACAGGAAGAAACACTTTACAGGCTGACAGACTATTTCAATAAAGCTCACATAGCCTTTCAGAGAGGGAAATGGATAGGGTTTGTTTTTTCCTGCGTTTGCAGTGCTGAAGCATTTAGACTGCCTCATTTGAACCTCTAGATAATTAAGAATAGCTTTATATCATTAATGATTATGTGCATGTTTAAGTGCCACGTTCTCTTATGAAACTGTTGGCCAGCAGAGAGCACTTTGCTGACATTTGACTGATCCACAGAGAGCTGCAGGGTATTCCAGGTGAACTACATCTTCAAAGCCATAGAGTTTGTATTTGGTGCTTTGTATATTGGTGCTGTTGTGTTCCACTTAACAATTGATGTCCCAGTTTTGATCTCTGGCATCAATTATTACAGGGGTTTGGAAGGAAGGATTGCTCTTCTCTTTAATAATAGATCCTGGGATTTAGTATTAAAACAACTTTTTTTCTTCACTGAGTTAGCAGCAATTAAATGCAGATTTTTGATGTTGGTAACCAGCTGACTCAAAAAGGTATTTGTTTGATTTGTAACTAACTGTTGATTGGTCTGTGGTCAAGTTTTGGTATTTTTTCTCAGCCACAGAGATATTTTAAAGGAATACATGCCATAAATAGAWTAATGAGTTTATTTGACAAATCTGTGGTGTCCATCTATTGCTTTGCTGTTGTTGGGTTAAGAAGTTGAGAGAGAAATGCACAAGTAACTTTGCTAGTTTAGTYTTCCTCATAAAACTTTAAAATTCCTTAATTGTGACCAGTCTCTTGGGTTTTCTGCTTCTTCCCCCTTGTTGAAGACTAATCGAAAAATCCAGGCTTCTGTTCTTTCCATTTTTCCTCAAAGGTATCAGTGAAATTAAGTAGCCTCAGCTCAGCTGAAACCCCTGGAATTACTGCCACAACTCTTTTTAATGGGCTGTGGACCTCATCCCATGGACTCACCTTCCTGAGTAATTCTGTGCTACACAATACATCATTGGTGTTTTACACCACCAGTTTCTTATTAATATCCCATTTAAGAGTGATCCACACTTGGAGAACTTACCCTTTGCTTTGCAACATAATTATACATAAAGTACTTAGTGCAGAAGGGAACTTTTTATTTTTCCATCTGGAGCAGAGGTGCTGAGAGTGTTAGAGTGTTGCTTGTAGAGCTTTATGCTTATAAAGCAAATCCAAAGTAAGCTAGGGCATTTTTCAAAATTTATTCCAGTTAAATTAAAAATAAGCAACCCAATGCTTAATTTAACATTGTGTTTTCAATTAAATTAATTGTTGTCTTWGACTTACAGATTTATGTCCCTACTAAGCATGACTGAGCCAAATTCTATTAGCTGAACACTAGTGTCTTCAATTAATTTTAGGCTTTTGTGGCTTTACATAGTGGTATTTTAAAGTTACACTATTTGAAAAAACTCCAGGGAATTTAAAATTTAAGGTCCTTGGTTTTGTCCCCTTTCAAATGTCATGCTTCAGGYGTTTGATGTAAAACAAGGACTTGTGTGTATGAAACATGAAGTTACTGGCCACAAACAAAACAATTTAGTTTATGATGTTATTTAGTTCACTTATCAATTGTACCCATTTTAATCTTCTGCAGCCTGAGCAGTGTCATTAACTGTTAAAGCAGTGATGGTTGCTGCTCACTGTCCCTCTTTGTCAGRACCCAGGACATCCCTCTGGCTGTCCTGAGCAGCCCAGACCCCTGCCAGGGGGCTCAGAGCCCAAGATGCCTGTGGTTTTGATTATGACCCATGGAGCAAGTTACCAACCTTAGATGAAGATCTGCAAGCCATGACAGTTTAAGTAGAATATTAGTGAAGTTATCACGGGGTGGAGAAGTAGATTTCAGGGGTTTTGGTGTGGAGGTTCAGGGGGCAAGATGGAGGAATCTGGGCATGTCCAGCCTTTCTTCTTCTTCTTGGCCTCCATCTTCTGCTGTGATGGTGGCACTTTCAGATTGGTTTAGAGTAGAAGCTCACTGTCTAACACAGGTGATAGGTATTGGAAAGTAACTGTAAACATTGTACGCGTATTTTTTAGTATAAAGACATAACACCACCCCTGGGCAGGCAGAGGGCCTTGGGCTGTCTTGCTGAGCTGACYTCAGCAGGGCAGGAGAAAATATTTTATAGCTAAGAAACAATAAACAACCTTGAGACCAAGAAATGAAGAGCTCTGACTCCTTCTTCAAGCACTGGGCTGGGAAAAGAGACTTTCTAATGCATCTCAGGGTCACTGTGACCAGCTAGAGACCCGACACTTCTTGAGACAGGAAAAAGCTGCGCCCTTACTACCTCCTTTCCTTTTCCTTCCCTTCCTGTTAAACTTTCCCCCTCTGGATAGTTACAGAAAAAGGCAAAAGGAGCAGTGCTGCTCTCTGTTAAGCACCTTTATTATTGGTTTCCTGGGCTTTTGACCTGGCAAAGGGCAGCTGTGTCCTCTCAAAGGTTCAGTGGTTGGCAGTCAGATGCTGGAAGGCTCATTTGCCACGGAACCATTTCATAACATGGCTTGGAAACAAGGTCTGCAAACTCTGCTCTCCTATTACACCTCTACAAAATCAATAAGCACAGAAAATCGAGTAAAACAAATTAATTTGTCATCTGGAACACGGGGCAAGTCTATACTAATATTTAGTTTAAACAGGAGGTCACCTTTGAGGTTTCCATGCCAGGTAGTGCAGCAGTTTCTGTGGCAGATTTTGGATTTGGCACAAAGCCACCCATACTGGGGCAGCCTGGCCAGGCCAGCCTGTGCAGACATAAAGCAATTTCTGCYCTCCTCCTCACACACCCGCAGGACTGGAAGGTGGAAGTGGGAAACTGGGATCCTTCTGTACCAGTCCTGTGAGAGAGATCTACAATGTAAGCATGATTCAGAGGAAAGAAGCTGTTTCAATGTTTGACCTCCTGTCTAATAATTAAATATTTTTACAGCCTTGAGAGGCCAGTGCCTTAGGGTAAAACTTGGGGATTTATGGTATTACAGGAAAGCACATAGGAGCTGAATAATGTTTCCTAATGAAGYCTAAAGTCAACATAGTCAATGGTGATCCATCCTTACAAGTATCAAATCTCATATTAGTTCCTTCTTTCCATGTTGTCTGTTTTTGGCTCCTTATCCAGACATATGGAGGAATCAGTTGGCTATGGTCCTTCAGGAACAGAGTAACACTAAAATAAAAAGGTAGACTTTTCTCAAAAAAAAAACCCTTCTCTGATTATTGTGTTCATCTAAACCATTTCAGTGAAAACTAATGGGGTGCAAATTTCACAGAAAGTATTTAAGAGTTCAGAAAAATAATCAATACATTTTAATTAACTGGAGTTTTGGTGGAGCTTTTGTCCATATGCTTTGAATGACCAGATCCTTGATCATCAGTATAATAACTGTGTACTTATGACATAAAGGCCAGGGGATTTTGATTGCTGTAATTGTCCTTTCATTATTCAAGAATCTTAGATTCTTCCTTTCTCTTAAATTCTCTTCACTAATTTTGACCTGGACTAATGCTGTRAGGTACTTAACTTTCTTAATTAAAGATACAATCCAATCATGATGCTTAAGGATGATGCTGCCTATGACATTCCTAGTTCTAAAGAACCAGACCAAGTTTTTTAACCAACTGCTCTCTAAATTCTGTGGCAAATTACTGGGTACTGAGCTGTATCAGAGTGGAAGACATAGACCTTACCTGCATATCTGGACACTAGCAATGCATAAAAAGCCATATTGAGAAGGGAGCTTSCTTGTTAGAAGCAAGGTAGGTTATATTTTGCCCTATTATTTCTTTGTAATCCTCTTGAATTACATGTCACTCAACTCATAAAATAATTTTCTTTATCTGAGTTGATACTTCTGCCTCCAGATTATTTCAGTGGCTTCTTTTGRGTAAGTCCTATTTGGTGGTAGATTTACAGCCAGGTTCAATTCCTTATCCCTCTGTGTGAAGGCCCAGAACAGCTTGATCAGTTTTCACCTTTTTCATCCTTTATTCCTTTGCCATGTATGCTTCATACCTGGAAGTGATTTGCTGTCTTATTGCACCGGTCTCTTGGCATTCATCTCATTTAATCTCCTCAAGATTCAGTTCTGCYAGCTGCCCCAAAATGGACCCAAGTGTAATCTTTTATTCAGGTTACTGACAGTAATGTGATCTCATTTCATGTTTATACAGATCCCAGCACAATTAGGTTTCAGTCTTGCCTTTAGACACCACAGAACACGTAACACACATTGGTGAGAGGATGGATATTTCTGCTTTTTTCCCTCAATAACTCTTGCACTTCTGTTACAGTGGGATCATAAACTAATGGGAAACAMTAGATTACAAAATCCAAAATTGATTTTTTTTCAACTGAAAAGGGATGCTGGTTTTATCAAAGCTTCATAAATTACCTTTAAATCCCACTTTCTATAAGAGAGCATGAGTGGCCCACTACACTACCTATGCATACAGCAGCATACAATACAAAATATCCATGACCTCACTCCATATGGCTAAAATGAACATTGCATCACAGGATGTTACTAGAGAATGAATTGAAAACATTTTACTCTGTAGTATATTGTGGTATTTGCTGGGTCCCCAGGACAAAGGAGGAATTGAGAATCTGACTCCATGTTCTTAGAAGGCAAATTTAATATTTTATGTACTTATATTAAAGAATACTATACTAGAACTATACTAAAGAATAGAAAAAGGATACAGACAGAAGGTTACAAAGAATGAATAGTGAAAACTTGTGACTRCTTCGAGTCCTGACACAGCTGGCYRTGRTTGGTCATTAAGTCAAAACAATTCACATGAAACCAATCAAACAWSCACCTGTTGGACAAACAATCTCCAAACCACTTTCCRAAGCAGCAAAACAAGGAGAAGCAATCAGATAATTATTGTTTTCATTTTTCTCYGAGGCTTCTCAGCTTCCCAGAACAAGAAATCCTGGTGAAGGGATTTTTCAGGAAATATGACAGTGACAGTATATCTCAATGGTTTCTTACCAAAGTAAACTTTTAGGCAAACAAGACTTGATRTTGCTGGAAAATATAATAGATCTTTTTGCAAAGATCTTAAGATCTTGACCTCCCTTTTGTGTGCTTGTGCATTTGGGTTTTTGTTGGGTTTTTTTGGGGTTTTGGGTTTTTTGGGTTTGTGTGTGTGTGTTGGTTTTGTTTGTGTTTTTTTGAGGGATGGAGTGGTGGTGTATGGTTTGGGTTTTTTGCTAAACCCTTTCAGTTCTCATCCTTTAGCCTTTCTAAAGTTCTTCAAATTTCTTGTCTTTAGTTGCTTTTCTTTTTGTTTTTTTTAAGTTCCATCACCTTGCCATATTTGTCTTCTGGGATGATTGCCCTGCTTGCAAGTATAAGCCATCTATTGTCTGTGGACTGAAGTGTTTACAAGGGGGACTCCTGACTCCTTATCAGGGTTGAGTTTGATAATAAAAGCTATTAGAGAAAAGTATCTGCCGTGCATCTTTCAGTAGGTCAGCTATTCTCTGTTGATTGATGTATCTCTGCTGGTAATGTCTGAAATGCTGGAACCCTGCAAGGCTCTTCAAACACCTCACAAATCAGCCTTTGCAGGTTTTAATGCTTCCTCTTTTCCCCACAAATGAGAACTTCCCCATAATCTTTCTCTAAATTTTTCTGAAGTCACATTTGCATGCAGGCTAGTATGAGATTGTTTTCAGGATAAGGTAAACTTACTCTTCTGTGAAGCTGTGTTGAGGAAAWGGTGTAATTGAAATCTGTTGGAAGAATAGGCTTCCAGAAAGGAGGAGATGCTTTAAAACAGTATGTGCATATAACATAGACAAATAGATGCACACTGGTATGTGTAATGAGCTCTGGAGTTGTCCTCGGGCTGCCAAATCAGGATTTCATTATACTTTGGAATATAATGCATGGAAGTCAGGAATTGYGGGGTTTTTCCTACTTACATTTTTGAGGGTTTGTTTTTTTGCAGGGGGGAGGGATTGGTTTCTTTTCTTTGTTTGTTTGGTTTTTTATGGCAGGCCATATAATCAGTTAACCAAGTGATGTAATAAGTTTTAATATATCCTCAAAATAATGATCTCACCTAAGCTGGAGTTAGTGCTGCTAAGGGAAATTGCTGGTTTATCRGCATTATGTGAAGAAACAAGCTGTTAGAAAGTACCTACCTACTAAAAGCAAAAAGATAAAAATAGCTATTAAACTCATCAGARTAGCACTCAGAAGCTCCAGTTTAAGGGAGTTAGAAATTGTGTCCTTGCGACACAGCAGAAAAAGAAGAGAGGGTGCCATTTTGGAGGGGATGGAGGGAGGCAGGAAAGACTCATCTGCTCTATCAGCACTTGTCCTCAGATGTTGATGGGGCTTAGAGGTGCTGTTAATAGAAACATTCTGGTGTACACCAGATCTCAGGTACCTGACAGATGTCTAGGGTTCTCTTAAAGCCATGTGCATTTCCTAAAGWAGGAAGTCTGTAGGGGGACACAGTATGGGTAAATGAAGGTGGTATAGAATGTAATCTTGTCCCCCAGCRAGTTGCAGCTGGACCAATTACTAAAGATTAGGGGCAGGCCTGATSTTAACAGGCCACACCTGTAGCCAGTAAGAACAGTGGCATAAAAGAGTGGATTGGKGGSATCTGGAGTYAGATGGCTGCTGCAAGGATCAGGAGCAGCTGGTGCTTTGAGGAGCTGCCTGTGAGAAACATGGAGGAGGTATRAAACTGGTGATGTGGAATCCTTGCACCGTAATGATAATAGAACTCTTKCTATATACAACAGGAGTCTGCYAAGGTGTGAGGCCATTTCAGTTGACTGCCAGCATGTCTGATGTCAAGGGCTGATTGAAACAACAGAAATATGATTGCCTACACTATCCATACAGGTGGTGGGGTTGAAGAGATGTCAGTTTGCAGTTTTTGTTCTTGGTAGGGTGGTTTAGATCTCTTCCAAAGCTTCAATTTCTTTTCTAATATCTGTTCTGGAGATATGGAGACAGTGCTAAATAATGGGGTTTACTGCTATTAAAAGAAGAGCACAGTGAGACATTTCTATACCATTTCTGTATGTCAGGCAGGCACTCTCTTGCAAACCRTGCACTCTATCTGCACCATGTTGCAAACTGTTTCAGGTATTAACCAGCACAGGATTCAGGCTGTGCTTGTTTTGTTACAAATATAAATTCCATATTTCTTTGTGTAACACCAGTGCCTCCTCTGATTAAAAATAATGCCTTATTTGTTTTTAATTATTACTCYAATTTGATTCTGGAAGAATCCGGCTGTAAAAGAGAAGCACATCRCTCTTGTGTTAACCAATATTTTCTACCTTGTTCTCTTTCATTGTATTTTATCCTTTTTCCTTTTGATTTATATAAACACCTGTTTTGTTAAAGTCCTAGACAAAGATCTTAGCATTTGATATGGCTGATTAAATGGTTAATTTAGTCTCCTAGGGTTTGATGCTTCAACTCTGAAATRGATGAGTACTTATGCAAATCTAATCTGCTAAAGAGAGAACAGTTTTATCAGGGACTTTTCCATATATATTCTTTTATAACAGCAGAATTGAAGAAACTACTTTGTGTCATTTTGTCTAATATGTCTGTATTTGTATCGCTTTTAATCTTAATTTTTTTTGCTGTGATAGCCATCTGTTTGTTAATTGCATAAATTGCCAATGTGCTGGTGATTCTATGAAAAGAAAGGGGCAAGATGGAAATACCCATTAAGAAGTAGCCAAGGAATTCCCTGTTTATTTCTTCTATTCTAAAAATACAGTTATTTTGCAAGTGTGGCTGTTTACCATCGCTTGAAAACGTGGAAGCTGAAAGATCTGGAGGCTGAAATTCTCTCTCTCCATGAAATCAGTGAGGTCATTGTCAGCAGTGCTCGTTTCACTCCTGTTGTTCTGCTAATGCACCTTAACCTGTCTGGGGGGACCTGAGCTAATCACAGCTTTTCTGCTGGCATGGCTTTGGCTTGCTGCTATTGCTCTCCTGCTTTCCTGATTYGGACACTCTCTTGCGATAATTATGTAATTCAAAAGACAATACTCATTAAGTTTCTTCATAAATACTTATTACTGTAGACCTAGAGATGCCATTGTGAAGCTAGTCCRTGTCTTGGTTTGTGGTGCAAGGTGCTGGTGGCAGGAGACATGGTGAGTTACTGGATTCAGCAGTACAGATTCTCCGTTTGTGCTGTCATTTTGAGCCTCAGCCTGTTGAGAGCATGCAGAGTCTTTATTTGCTCTGCTGCTGGTTTGCCCCCATCCTGAAGGTGAAGGATTTACATCTGGGAGGAGTTGATCAAGAGGGCTGCTCATGTAATATGATTTTTCACTGAAATGTTTGTGACCCTGTCGTGGTTTAATACTGGCCAATGCCAGGCACCCACTCACTTGCCTTCTGCTGCTACCACTGGGCAGAGGAGAGAAAAATTAAACAAAGGGTTCATGAGTAGAGATAAGGAGTGGGAGAAAACACTCCAAGGGCAAAACAGGCTCATCTTAAGAG
>JACDOX010000222.1:599965-635748 GCA_014549065.1 Cardinalis cardinalis | reverse complement strand
GGKTTTGGGAAGGCTGCAAAAGGCAGGCCTCAGAGACAGCAGAACTGTGATTAGAGCTAAGCAGTAGCCRTGGGATAGGTCAGCAGAAAAATTATTTAAAAAGTAGAAAAGCAAGGACAAATAGAACAATGGTCTGTGTATTAATGCTTGTCGGGAATAACTCCCTAAGCTGCAGAAAAGYTTATCTAGCAAGATATTAGGAAGTTTGAAGGTTAATAAAGGAGCTCTGTGCATTGTGTTTAAGACTTACAAGCAGGTATTGTATCAAAAATAAGCAAGCATTGTTTTAACYAAAGGTACTYSTGCWTACAGTGGTTGGATGGAACTACTGTCAATGTGCTTTTGCTTTGTGTGATTGGTTAAAAAACTTATAAAGTGAGCTGTAACAYTAAGTTCTTGGTCTGCTGCCTGGGATGTGAGCTGATGSCAKCTTCCCATTGTCATAGCCATGGAATGAGGCTGATGCTGGAAAATYAAACAGCTCAAGGCCCATTCCCAGCAATCCCATCCTGTTTGCGATTTGTACCCAGCCCCCAGCTGGCAATACCCCAYGTGTCCTAAATGTCCTTCCATGGGCTGGTCATGAGCTGTGCACCAGGCTGTCAGCTYCCAGCTGGCTCCTCTTGTACATAGGTAAAGCCTTATAAAAGAAAGGCCTTGTAAAATCAGCCTTGTTACCTCKGCTAAACTAACAGCTAATCTGGTAAATTCCTGTGAGAAAAGAATGATAAGAATGAGAMTCAGTTTGCATCCTTGTGAGAGGATGGCTTGCACTTGTGGGGAGGGAAATTCTACCCATGTAAAACATTCACTTCCCAGGAGAAAAAAATGTGAATATATCTAGAAAGAGAAGAGTTTGATGGACATGTACACCAGCCATCACCAACCAATGAACTGAGTTTCAATGAATTGCTGACCRGTTAGATTTAAACACAGTGCCTTCTGATAATGGTATAAATGATGGTAATAAGCTGTGTGAATAAAGGTGTGGCTGTTCTGCATGAAGACATAAGTGTCTTGTCCATCTCTGTTGTGACATCCTCTCCCGTGGGGCTCTGCTGCAGGATGCCTCCTCCTCCCAAGGTCCTGGGGAGACAAGCTGCTCTGTGCTGCCCTGTGTTCTGCAGGCACATCCCACAGCCCCCAGCYCAGCTCCATCCCATCTCTTCCCACAAATCCATGTCAGAAAGAAGGGACAGACAAGACTTGTGCAGCTGTCACTTTAGGAGCTGAATTTCCCATGAACTTCCATGGAGATCCGATTAGCTCTGCAGGGAGCAGTAGAAGTGGGAAAGCGTGAGACGTAACYGAACTTGTGATAAATCCTCCTGCAGCCAAGCATTAGTCAGACATGCACTGATCTAATAACAGGCCATGATTACAGTGTAATCCTGACTGGTACTTTCAGAATTATGGGTAAAATTGATCGTTTAGCGTTGCCTTTTATAATTCCCCAAGGTAACAGTATGGGGTTCTCTTTTACTAAAGGAATTATTCAATTTGAGGCTGAAGCCGTATAAGCGCACACTTTTGACGCAGCTGGGCTCATTAATATTGCCAGGGAGGTGTATGTGAACAACTTCTAAACCAGGCACTAGTCACATGCCATGTAGTAAATTCCTCAGCACCTAATTAACATCCTAAAACCTGGRGTACTAAGTTTTAAAACAGCTGCCTTTCTGAATTTTCAGTTTGGAAGAATCCTTTTTGCTCCACCTTTCCAGATGTGATAGGCATTGCACAAAGGCTTCATTCCTCTGGTGCCTGAAAGCGGAAATGCAATAGAAGAGCATCTCTGATGTTCTTCATGATGTTGGGTGTGACGAATTAGAGAAAGTAATAATTTATATGCGTGGTTGTTATTATACCTTAAAAACGTGCTGCTGGTCGTTAGAGATAAGTTTGTTTCTTTTCCTGTGATATCTAGGCTGCACCTCTGTGATTCATTGTGGTTAGGATATGTCATTTTTCATGGGTCAGCAAAACAGAAAATTAGGGAGCCTGTTTGTCTCTCTCATAAAGTATTTTTTTGAATCAAAATTCAGTTTTCTTATAAACCTCTTGATTTCTGGTTCTTTTAGCCAAAAATTTAGAACTTTTTGAAAAAATAGGATAAATAATTTATTCTTCAGTAACTTTGTGTATGCTTGAGCTTTAAGATTTATTGACTGAATTTATTTTGTACTGTAAACAAACACTATTGTTGAATACTTCTGTGCTTATGTATTTGATTTGTACAAGGATCACATGCAGTTTATATGCTAAGATCATAAAGACACTTAGCATTAAACTTATTAGTAGAAAGAAACCTGACAGTGACATCTGTTTGGTGGAATTACAGAAGTTGATAGTTGCTTAGTACCTGTGTAGGCAGTGATACATCTTAAATGGTTTATAATAGGATCATTACAGATACATATTTCTTTATCCAAAGCTTGATGTGTTTTCTTTGTCATCATCATGACTCTTAAGTAATTTTCGTAACATATCAATATATGTAATTTATCAAATCATGTATCCCTAGCGAGTATCCAGCCTGGCCTTGAACACTTCCAGGGATGGGGCATCATCCACAGCTTCTCTGGACAACCTATTCTAGTGTCTCATCRCCCTCAGAGTAAAGAATTTCTTCCTCATTCCTAATATGTAAATGTGGTGGTGTTCGCAGGGGTTCCAGGATGAGGGAAGAGATGAGAATCTTGACTCCATATTTCAGAAAGCTGATTTATTATTTTATGATATATATTAAAAGAAAATGATATATTAAAACTATACTAAAAGAATAGAAGAAAGGATTTCATCAGAAGGCTTGCAAGAAAAAGAAAGGAATGATAATAAAATCTTGTGACTGACCTAGAGTCAGAGACAGCCAGACTTTGATTAGCCATTAATTAAAAACAACCACATGAGCTAATCACAGATGCACCTGTTGCATTCCACAGCAGCAGATAATTATTGTTTACATTTCGTTTCTGAGGCCTCTCAGCTTCTCAGGAGAAAAGATCCTAACAAAAGGATTTTTCATAAAATGTGAAATGTTTATATGTCTGTGACATATAAACTAAACCTACTGTCTTTTAGTCTGAATCCATTCTCCTTTGTCACTACCCTTGTAAAAAGTCTCTCTCCATCTTTTTTGAAGACTCCCTTCAGGTTCTAGAAGGCCACAATGAGGTCRCCCCAAAGCCTCTTCTCCAGGCTGAACAAACCCAATTGTCTCAGCCTTTCCTTGTGGGAGAGGTCATCCTCCTGCCCATTGTGGTGGCCTGCCCTGGACTCACTAACAATTATTGTTAGTTATTCCTGTTATTCCTGTGCTGCAAGCCCAGAGCTGGCTGCAGTGCTCAAGGAATGCTTGCAGTTCCTTAGAGGTAATGAGGYACATGTCTGACTTAATTTTTAAAATGTATTAATTGGGACAAAGAGGTGATGAAATCTATCTGCAGCTAATAATTCCCATTYGTTTCGGAAGAAAAAGCACCAACATGGAGAAGAAGTGGTTAGGGGACCTGCTGATAGATGGAGTAGGTAGTTCTCTTTGCAGCTCTGTTTTGGGTCAAAAAAAGAGATGCTAGGGAGTTTTTTGGGGAAAGAGACTAGAAGTGATGAATCCAAGGTGTAAAAGATGAGTGAGAAAGAGGAATCTGAACTGGTGTGGGCACTGAGAGTGCAGACAGAAGAACCGTGAACAGTCTGTCAGTTAGAGTTCAGCACTTGGTTATTGTTACATAAATGCAATAAAAATATCTTAGCAGCTCATTCCTGCAAAAGTACAGACAGCCTGTAAACCTGATCAGCATTGCAAGAACCCCTTGTGTGATCCTAGAAAAGAGCTTATTGTAAGAAAATAAAGGTAGTATAGAAAGTAATCTTACCCCCTAAAGAGTTGCAGCTGAGCCAATTATTAAGGATTAGGAGCAGGCCTGATGTTACCAGGCCACACCTGTAGCCAATAAGAAGAGTGTTATAAAAGAGTGGATTTGAGGGATCTGGAGTCAGTTGGCTGCTGCGAGGACAAGGAAGAGTCAGTGCTTAGAGGAGCTGCCTACAAGAAACATCAAGGAGGTACAAAGGAGGTATTGCTCTAGCAATATGGAACCCTTGCAATGCAATGATCACAAATGGTGACCCCGATGTAATTCGACGAAAAAGGATTTAAATGTTAAACTATATAACCCCATGGACTTGGGATGACCCTGTGGACTTGGGACTAAACTATGTGACTCTGGATTCGGGGAAACAGGACTTGACTATATAACCCTATGGATTCGGGGAAAAGGACTTGAATACTAAACTATTGGTAAAATATATCAATTGYAGCTATTASTGTTTGTTAAAGATGAGTATAAAAGATTTTGAAGATRAGTACTTTGGAAACTGAGAAAAGTTTCTGCAACACTGAACCAACACTCAGAAATATATATATTCGTACATGTTGTCTGAACATTTGTATTAGTTCTGAATGAAGTGTATGAATGTGTCATAATGTTAATTTATTTGAACATGTYCTTCTAGAAATGCTGCAACTCCATAATTAAAAGTAAAAGGGGGAATTGTAGGGGGATACAATATAAGAAAATAAAGGTAGTATAGAAAGTAATCTTGCCCCCTGAAGAGWTGCAGCTGAGCCAATTATTAAGGATTAGGAGCAGGCCTGATGTTAACAGGCTGCAGCTGTAGCCAGTGAGAAGAGTGTTACAGAAGAGTGGATTGGTTGGTTGAGGAGAACTGGACAAGGAAGAGTCAGTGCCTAG
Source organism: Cardinalis cardinalis (assembly GCA_014549065.1). Taxonomy (NCBI): domain Eukaryota; kingdom Metazoa; phylum Chordata; class Aves; order Passeriformes; family Cardinalidae; genus Cardinalis; species Cardinalis cardinalis. Next base: position 630,994 of record JACDOX010000222.1, on the reverse strand, counting down.
AGGAGCTGCCTACAAGAAACATCAAGGAGGTATGAAACTGGCAATATGGAACCCTTGCAATGTAATGACAATACAACTCTTGCACTATAATGACAACACATTAGAGCTTGGYGCACATTACTGGCCAGGCTGGGGAGGGGAGGTCCAGCCCCAGTAGTACAGTGAGTATCTTGTATAAATAACCAAAGCTTTCTGATGTGGAAGGAGACATGAGGGCCTGAGGTCACCCAGGGATGGCCCAGCCACCTGGAGGAGGGACATCTGCCTCATACACTCATGCCATCTTCACCCAGGGTGTGCCACATACCTGGAGGAGGGACATCTGCCTCATGCAACCATGCCATCTTCACCCAGCATGTGCCACATCTCCACAACCCCAGGAGGTTGACTGATTTCTTTGCTCCTGCTTGACACCTGGGAGATAAGTGGCATGCACACAATGAATCTCACCCATGGGATCCAGACMAGCTGAGAAATCAGATGAACTCCTCTCTCAGGTCACTTTGTCAGCAGAATTACGCTGGCTTTAGGAAAGTAAATATTAATTTAAAATTGTGTAACTGCAAATTGAACTGCACCCACTGCTGTGATGAATGTAGGTGGTTTTGAGTTTTTTTCCCATACAGGCATAAAAATTGCTATTTATCTCTAATGGTAAGTGTATAGGCTATCACAATATTTATTTTATTTCCAAGTGTGGYGGCTTTTCTGCTGCCACCTGAGGTAGTCCGTTTTCTGCATAAACAGACTTTCACCCCAGATTCTGGACTTTTGTGTTAATCAGCAAAGTGATTTTTAAGATGTACATGACAACAATTGTGTTCCTGCAAATGTGAGTATATAGACAGCATAAGGCAGTTTTTTAAGGTATACATTTATCTTAAAATCTCYTTAGTGGATACAAACAAAGCAAAAGGACCTTGAGCCTCCCTTGTATTGAGGTGATCTGTATGTTGCATCCTTTGAGACATTTGTCACTGTCTGCTGAAATGACCCTGTGTATGAAAGAAAATATTTATTTTCAGACATTTTTTCACTGCCATAGTTTTGAAAGATGAAAAAAAATTGAAGTGTTGAGAATTATAACATGTTAGCCTAGCTGTTGAGAAAAATGATTTCATTTGTTCTAGTGTGAAGTAACCAGGATTCTGATTTTGTGTGATGATTTACACTCAGCTGTAATGTGGCTTGTTGCAAAATTGCTGTAATAAGAGTTGCAAATCAAGGAGAAGAGAGTCTCTAGACATAAAAACCTGTGTAGGAAACCCCAATGCTGTGTATAAATATATAGATCCTAGAGTGCAAATAACCTGCACCTGGACAGCCTCTCCTGAATGTTCCACCAAGTTCAGGGGCCCAATTAAATGGTAGAAGATGCTGCCATATTTCTGGGAAGCCAGCTGTTCTGCAGCATTACTCAAGGGAACCCGTTTAGGGATGAAGGTATTATAAACATTACTCCAGCAGCGGGCTCCTAGCGATAAAATTTCTCCTTTAGTAACCAAGGGTAATCTTCCTTTCAAAGAAAAACTCCTGATGTCAGACGTTTCTTTTAGCAACAAGATAAATTATAATTCTGTGGGTTTTGTCTGAACTTTATCCTCCTGATAAACCAATGGGTTTTTAGTACCAGAGGTATTTTAAGGAATGTTTTAGTGGGATAAAATTTTGTTATTTTCTTATATATTGTAGGAATTCAGGAATTMTTTTATGTACTCAAGGTTTTCTTTTCTTTTTTTTCAATGAATGAAGCAAATAGTTAAAGAGAACAGTTATGCTCCTGTTAATTTTCTGTTAATTTCCAAGAAAACAGCTATCATAGGGAGGGTTTGGCTTGTCATCTGGAGCAAGTTGCCTTGCTATGTATTCCTATCTATAGATACRGCATAAAGAAATTATAATAATTTAGATTAGGCATGTAACTTTTAGACAGCTAGAGCTTAGCCTGACTTCTAATTGTTGCTTTGAAAGAGTCATTCTTGTTGTTCAGAACCCTTGATTTCTTTCAATTGCATGTGATAGAAATCTATTTAAATCAACCTCCTTTCATGTTCTTGTTTTAGCAGCTGAAGAGCTGCTATTTGTCAATCCCTTTCACTAGCAGTGTCAGTATAAATCCTTTTATGCCTGTGTTGATGGTGGCTGGCAGGCTCATTGGTTTGGGGGTGCTGAAACTTCATGTGGGAACAACAGGAAGGGGGGGATTTTCAGGAAAGAGAAACCCACCAAGGGTTTCTGTGTGTGTGCAGAGCTGATCTCCTGATCTGGAAATAGGGAATGTGCTTGAAGTACAATATAATTTCTTTCTTTGAAGTCCTTCCCTGGCATCTTCTTTTGGCATTTGCATCCTGGGATAGAGGATCTTTTTTATGTAGCACTGGGCAAATTCCTGTTTTTAAAGAAATGGGGCCTTTTTGAACATGGGAATTAACAGCACTAGACATGACTGTTGGTCCAGTAAGGACAAAAATTGAATGCCTGGATTTTTTTACCTGAGAAAGCTGATTCCCAGGGGATCTGGGGAGACCAATTCTTGACAGATTCATGGGGAAATAAATCATGCATGGGCTACAAGCCCTCTGTTGATAAACTGCCTTCTGAGGAATTCTCTTCACAATTCTGTCTCGTGCAGCCTAGGTATATTCCTTTTGCAAAGGGCTGACCACACTGGGGCCTTTGTGGAAAGCACAGGACAGTGTGGGAGATGCCTGGGTAGGYAATAAGCTCGTTTCCCCTTTGCTTGGATTCATAGATCAAAGGCTTCTGTAATTTTCACCGGTAGAAATAGTTTGCTAGTACAGAGATCCATCTAATTAAATTAAGTAGGTGCTTCACAGTGTGCACACACTCCTACAGAGGTGCCCCTGARTCCAGCACACAGGCATGGATTTTTATCCTTTCCTGTTCTTTTCTTTCAAGTGTTTAGAGGCTGAAGTGATATGTAGAAGGAGGTTTGTCTTTCTTATTTAGAGATGCTAAACACTTTAATGGACCTCTGTGTTTTGTGGACTCCTTTTTGAAACATTGTGGGGAAAAAAAAACCTAGTGCATGTTGTTGAAATGGCAGAGTTTCAAAACTGTTTTGGTTCTATGTGCATGCACTTCACAAGCATAAAACAGAAACAAGTTTAACAAATATGAGTTAGCTATGAACATTAATGTGTTTAAATGCTCTGGGTGACTTAATGGACAAATATAAGGGGTTCCTAAACCCATCAGTCTCCTTTCAAAATCCTTGATGTTATAATTGTCTTACTAAAAGTAGTGCCTACATCCCTGATATGGATTTAAAATATCCATAGTGTTTACTTGGAGGTGATTAATGCACTTATCTTTAAGCTTCTGACTTTTCTATCTCTCACCAGTTCAGATGGGCTTTCATTACCTCCAGGGAGCAAGGCTGTTCAGGTCAGGTGTTTTGGGTGATCTGGTTTTGTGTGCTGTACACAAGGTAAAGGTGTAGGTGAGGTATTCATGTGCCTCTCAGAGAGAGGTCAACAGCAGTGAAAAAGCAGAGGAAGATGTGAAAGGAATGTATGCTGCTCTCAGCCTGCCACCATCACCTCATTTGAACTTGTTGCTRTGAAGGACACCTTTAGTGGGGTTTTTGAGAACAAATTTCTTCTTAAAGGGATTCCTTAGGTGCCTTAATTTAAAAATCTTCAAAAAAAACCAAGACAGATAAGTGCATGGAGATCTGTTACTTGGTATCAAATATGCTGGATAAACAATGATGTGGTGTACTCAAAGCTAATCTTAGACTGGTAGCTGAGATACCTCGAGCATCCAGCAGCAGTGCTCACTGCAGATACAACACTGATGTCTGGCACTGGAGATTTTTAAGGTCATTTGTGAAGCTATGTACACTTGCTCATGTAACAGTTGTCATAGGTGGCTTTTAGCTAAAGAGTTCATTTCATCATCTTGGTCATCATCAGAYTGGGACTTGGATTCAAAGATGAAAATACTGGGCACTGTCAACTGATGCACACTGTTCCAGTATTACATATCCCTTGTCTTGTCCACAGCAGAGAATATTCATCCTAAACCTCAGCCCTTTCCCAGCAGCCAGTTTCCCTGGTAACAAAGCCAGTGATTCACTGAATTAGACCAGGGTAACTATGGAGCCATACTACTGACTTCATTTGAGGCTAAATTCTGGTGTAGCTGGAAATAGAACTGGTGCTAGTAGCATTGTGTGATCTCTTACTGGAATCTTTTTTCAGCCCAGGTAGCTAATCCATGGCCAGTGAGCCACATGAAGCCCCACCCCACACTTTGCCTCCTCCTGGGTTCACGCCCTGGCTGTCTTCTCTGTGAAGTGATTAAAATGCAAGGCATATCCAGTGATATGAAAAGATTTGTCTGTGTTCCTGAATCATTGCCATGTTGCCCCAGGATAAGGCTTTTTAGCATGTCTGAAAGAGGGTATGTGTCTCTTCTGCTAACTAGGACACGTTAGATGAAGATACTTCTCTCAGAAATACCTTAATTCCCCTCCATATTTTTTTTCCTAGAGAGCCAATCCCTTTATAATCCTATTGAAATTAGAGTTATATTAAACTAAAGTTAAATTAAAGCATATCTACAACAAAGTTTCAGTGATTACAGCATGAAAATTTGAGAGACCAACAAATCATGTCCTCCTGCCCTGTTATCCCCTGGATGCTTGCCCAGCTTCAGGCCTGCCCTGCAGCTGCCCTTGCCATGTGTCCATATAATGCCTTTATTCAATTCTCTGTCCCCAAGAGGGATCCCTTAGCAGGTAGTCTTTCATTCTTTACCCTCCATTCTCTCAGCTCTGAATTAGAGGAACGTTGGCTCAGCTCTTCTTTTTATGGTTCTTTGCTTGCTTTTCCACCTGCTTTTTGTGGCAGTGCAATACTATTTAGCTTCGTGTCCTCCATGAGTTAAAGTTGCTCTATTCAATCCAGGATGCTCAAGAGGGAATAGCCAAACAATAAGGCAGCACATGATCTGTGTTTAGCACTTGGATTTGCTCACTTCAACTTGTAATCTGTAGCTGCTTTTTCATGGTACTGCTAACAAATAGCAGCACTAATTGACCATTATTTCCTGGGGGTTTTTGATAGGCCAACTATTTGGAGTTKATAGTACTGTTTAAGTCAATTTTGTTGTAAAAATGTTCACGTTCTATCTTGACTCAACACTGCACTCAATAAAGGCCAAATTTAGAAATACTTGTAATTAAAACATCATCATTGTCATCTAAATTGCTGCCCATCTGAATCGGGCTGAAGYGCACAGTGTGTTGATATGCAGAGATGGAGTTTCAGACTCTGCAAGTTCAAACATTTCTACATATTTCTGTATCAGATTCACTCATTTGGTTGCTTAAAGTTTGCTTCTCCACAGTGTAACAGCTGGAGAGTTGCTTTGCTTTAAAGAACATAAAATAACTGGGGAAAAGGATCTGGAGTTGACACACACACACATGAAATTCTGCCATGCTCTCAAGGCACCAAGCCAACACCAGAATGGCTGCCATGGCATCTCAACACCCTGACTCTTCCCCTGCTTGCCAAAATCAGGTTTGCATGAGTGCCAGCATCTGGTGTCAGCCATACTGTACTTTGGATCTGTGCCTGGCCACCACCTGGAAGAAAGACTATAAATTAAAGCCTGGAACTGAAAGGCATTTGATTTTGTGAGCTGTAGGGAACATAACATTTCTGTTTGTGTCTGCTGCTCTGAGTGTTTCACATTGGATAATAAACTGAAAGGACCGCTTGTATCTAAATCTAAACTAACTGCTTAATGATGGAACTTTTTATAAATTAATCAACAGCAGCTAGCAGTCAAACCTAATGGCAGCAGATGGACTTCATGGTGTCTATTCCAAACCCTTTGCTACTCTGCTAGTCCCTCCAAATTCCACTCTTGTTGTGATCTCTTTGTTTTAAACAAGCACAGTTGCCTCYTTTTTCCTAACATTTGCTCGGCTGCTTTGCCCAGGGGGTTGTGTTGCGAGGGAGTGCAAAGTCTGTGCCTGGGCCACTGAGGCCTCGCTGCCTCCTTGTCCTGCCAGCATGCTGGCTCTGGCAGCAAACAGCCAGCTTCACATCTGTATTCTCAAATTTGATGAAGGATTTTCTCAGCACTGCTTTTCTTTTTCRGGAGGTTTCTCACTGGTCCTCTGTAGTTGCATGTACATTGCCATCTGCCCTAGAATGCCAGGTGCCCTCATCATGGCCTGGAATCTTCCCTTTTCTCTGAGCTGTGTCCTTTACACCAGAGTAGGGAATAACAGAAAACAGGCCCTGACATGCTATTATCATTTAGCCTGCTGCAAGTATGAAACATGACTGTACAGCCTGTCTTACTTCACTGTTCGTTTTTGGGCTTGGTTTGAGGATTTTTGGWCAGTGAGGTTTCTTTGGTGTTTCTGATGGCTCAGATTTGTGTACGCTGGCTGGCTGTGTCTCTGTCCACGTGTTGGCTGTCTGTCCATGGGCAGCAGCATTCAGGTAGGGCTGGCACTTACAGCTCCCTGAGTGTGACAGTCCCTCAGCTGCTGTCTCTGAGCTGCTGCTCTGTATCTCTGGCTGGGGCTGTGTACAAATCACAAAYAGGACGGGACTGCTRKGAAYGTGCCTTGAGCTGTTTGGTTTTCCAGCATCAGCCTCATTCCATGGTTGTGACAATGGGAAGATGCCAGCAGCTCACATCCCAGGCAGCAGACCAAGAACTTAATGTTACAACTTACTTTATGAGTTTTTTGCCCAATCACACAAAGCAAAAGCACACTGACAGTAGTTCCATCCAACCACTATAAGCACATGTACCTTTGGTTAAAACAATGCTTGCTTATTTCACATACAACACCTGCTTGTAAGACTTCAAACACAATGCACAGAGCTCCTTTATTAAACTTCAAACTTCCTAATATCTCACTAGATAAACTTTTCTGTAGCTTAGAGAGTTATTCTAGACAAGCGTGAATACACAGACCATTGTTCTATTTGTCCTTGCTTTTCTACTTCTTACATAATTTTTCTGCCGACCAATCCCATGGCTGCTGCTTAGCTCTAATCACAGTTCTGCTGTCTCTGAGGCCTGCCTTTTGCAGCTTTCCCAAAACCCTCTGATTCTGTGGATTCCCACAGCTCTGCACCTGCCTCTGGCCTCAATGCTGCCTGCTGTGCTTAGGGCTCTTTTTTAGCTCCTCATTTGTGAATCTGTTTCATAGCCTGGGGTCCCTGGGCACCTATGGGTTTGGTGTCGACTTCTGTAATGGGCTGTGTCATGCTGCTAAAAATCTTCCTGATGTGTTGCAGTGTGCCTTTGTAGGTGCACTCGTGCAGCAGGGTTCCACCTGCTCCCARGGAGGAAGGTTCGTGCATCATGGGGGTTGGTTCCTTGTGGTTTTGGGATAGTGTACTGAAGTCCCTCCAGGAGGCTGGGCAGGAGGATTTCCTGGCTGTCAGACTTTGGGTTGTCCTTAGTACCAGCCCTGAGCTGAGATAACCCCCTGGTGCTTTGTGGGTGAATAAGGGAAGATACCAGTGAGAGCCTCTCACCCTTGTTCTCACCCTCTGAATTCTGCTGTTGGCTTACTGCCTGCACCCAGTCTGATGGTGGTTCTGTATCTTACAAGTGGGATTCAGGGTTTTTCTATTGCATTTGTTGTCCAGTTCTAATTCAGGTGGCCTGCATGGCTCAYTTTCTCTGTGCCTTATAACATTTGTTGACAAGACAGTGTTAGTAACAAACACAAATCACATGACATCAGACACCATTATATGAACTTGAATGCTAATTTCCCAYGCCAAAAAATAGACTGAATCCGTGCAGTTTCTGTCAAACTATCCTCTGAGCTTTTTGGGAGTATTCTGGGCATGAAGAAGCTGTATATAATTTGCTGTTCCTTCCATGTGCCAGGAGAAATCAGACATTATTCCAGAATATCCAGAATAACATATTGAAGTCTGATATTAGACTGCAGCTGTGAACATTTTGTTGTGGCACTCTGAAGAAGAGGGTATGCCCCTCACAATCTTGGTGTGCCTCASGGATGAGAACAGTGCAAGTGGAATCATCAAACCAAAGGACATACCCTCCCAYGACTCTTCTGATTCCCTGGGGGGGCTCCTGTCCCTCATAACCAGCTAATGAGAAGTGATCTCTCAAGTAGGTGGCATCAGTTACTGCCATACCATGGACAGCTCCAAACTAGATCAGATACGGGGTGAGAGAGAGATTTAATTTGTTTAGTAATTCTTTTTACGAGGCTCTGAAGAAAATGAGCACATTAAAATTGGTTTTATAAAAGAAAAAATAATAGACAGCGTTATCACAAAGCTGATTTTGCTAAAATAAATCAAAGCATAACAAAATTCAGATAGGATTAAGCATGAAAAACTGCTAGGCCGTTTTAAAATAATTTGATACAACACAGAAAAAATAACGCAGATTATTGCTCTTGTTCTTACAAAAAATAGAACCACTTCTGTGAGCATCAGACTTGAAACATTTCTAGAGTATCAGATGTAATCAAATGGATGGGAATGCTTTACTGGCATTTGCAAGTAGATGTTGTGCTCTCCTCATTTACAAAATCTTCTCAGATGTTGCACTTCAAGCCCTCTCTGGATATTTGATTCTGTGAGCAGCTGCTGAACTTTCAGATTGATTGCTTTTCCTTCCCATGCTACTGATGCTGCAGTCTGGTGGGGTTTCTGTTTGAGACCCGCCCTGAGCCTGTGTTCCAGCCCAGAGCTCTCCTGGAGGTTCACAGAGCACCCACACTGCTGGGCACAGCCCTGTGCTCAAGGATTTCTATTTGAGTACCACCCTGAGCCTGTGTTCCAGCCCTGAGCTCTCCTGGAGGTTCACAGAGCACCCACACTGCTGGGCACAGCCCTGTGCTCAGCCACAGACCTCAGGATGTTGCCACATTTCTCTTCCCAGAGAAAAGCACAATTCTTCCCAAGGGTTTCTGAGATTTGCCTTCTCTGAACCTCAGAGAAAGGAAAAACAGTTCTGATCTCACTTGCTGTGCCCGTGTTGTGCCACAGCAGAATGCAATRTGGAGATTGTTTACCCACAGTGAGGGTGTTTTGTTCCCTTGGCCTGTCAGGGCCAGGTGTGTGTGTGTGGGGGGACTGTGGGTGACAGCCACGAGATTCTGGGCAGTGTGAGCAGGGTGAGTGCTTGGCAGATTCAGTTTAAATGTAATGTATATAGTATAGTGTAATAAAGTAATTAATCAGCCTTCTGATATCCATGGAATCCTCCTCATCGTTCTCTCCCCTTGGTTGGAGTCGCCTTTGATTTGCAATATTAGGAGACCTCGGGTCTCCAGGAGAGGCTCATGCTGAGAGCTCTCAATGAAAATCTGTGGAGTGCAGAGGCTGGACAGGTCTGTTCCAGTCTGGTAGCAGCTTTGGATGGTTGGTGTTGGGCTCCATCATCCATCAGCATAGCCCACAGSTGGTAAAGCACTCAAGTGCAAGGTGTTCTTGTGCACACAGAGGGGACAAACCAGGCACAACCAAGGATGTTGCTGTCCTTTATTATTCAGTCTGAGTACTAGCACTCAGTTACAGGCCCTGCTGAGCCTCTGGATGCAGACTAAATATTGATGCCTTAAAGACCTACAAATAAAGCAACACACATTGGTGGCAATATTCTTTTAGGAGGTAATAAAGAGGCTGGTCTTTATTGGAGGCCACCAAGGGGCAGATATGGAAAGTGCCCACCCCTGTGTGGGGTGAATACTGTCACCATGATATTTTCTGAAAAATCCCTTTGCCAGGATTTCTTCTGCTGGGAGGATGAGAAGTCTCAGCTTCTCCTGTGTGTGCTGCTCTGGAATGTGGTCTGGAGATTGTTTATCCAAATATGTGAATTGTTTTTAATTGATGACCAATCACAGTCCAACTGTGTCMGACTCTGAGGAGTCAGTCATGAGCTTTCATTATCATTCTTGTTAAGCCTTCTGATGTCTCCTTTTCTCTTTCTTTAGTATAGTTTTAGTATAGCATTCGTTAATATCACATAATATCATGAAATAATAAATCAGACTTCTGAGAACATGGAATCAGATTCACTCATCTCTCACCTCGTCCTGGGGATATCACAAACACCACAGAATACAGTTTTATAAGTTTAGCAAAATAGCATAATTGACAAGAATCCCCAATGACAGACATAAGTGGTRAGGCAATTCACTCTTTTGGTTCCACCTCTTACTGTAGCCTCCATTCAGATAGGAACTGAACTTGGTTTGTGAAACGYGTCTCAAAGGGCTGGTTTCCACCTTGGCTCCCATTAGGGGCCTTGGGTGCCCTGGCTTGGAGCCTCTGGAATGTGTTTTTATTTATCAGGGTAGAGAGAAGTACAGGGGCTAGCTAGGATCTGTATAACTACACAACAATGGAGCTAYGAATGTATATGAAGGAAACATAAAAGCAAAAATCATTCTGGCATCAATATGATTGTTGGGGCAGCGAGCTCAGCAGCTCATGTGTGTAGACAACGCTTCCCTTCACTGCCCCCTTAGGAGCAGCACCCAACAGCCATGTTCCTACTTGCTGAGCTCACCCAGGTCTTCATAGCACCTTGGTATGGTTGGRGCTGGAAGATCATCTTGTTCCAAGCCCCTGGCATAGACAGGTAGGGAATTTGCAGGCAACCCCAGCAAGGGAAGAGATGAGAATCTTGACTCCATGTTTCAGAAGGCTGATTTATTATTTTATGTTATMTATTATATTAAAAGAAAATTACATACTAAAGCTATACTRTAGAAAGAGAAAGGAGACATCAGAAAACTAGAAAGGAATGAATGATAAAATCTTGTGACTGCTCACAGCCTCGACACAGGTGGCTGCCATTRGCCATCAAGTAAAAACAATTCACATGCTGGGYAAACAATTCTCCAGATCACATTCCAAAGCAGCAAAACATGGAGAAGCTGAAGCTTCCCAGCGTCTCAGGAGAAAAGRTCCTGGCAAAGGGATTTTTCATAAAATATGAACATGTTATACCRGACCAGGTTGCTCAGTRCCCTGTCCCAGCTGACCTTGAGCATTTYCAGAGACAGGGCATTCACAGCTTCTCCAGGCCTGTGTCTTCACATTGCTTCAATAATTGCTGTCTTCACAGTGGTTCAATAATTTTAAAACTGGGAAACAGTACTCACTACTTTTCCAAGACCTTCATGCCAGCATGAGGGCTTCTTTTAAAAATAATTCTAAAATAATTAATCACAATTTTYCTTTCCTTTTAAATTTATTTTTCCTTAGTTTTAAAGTTAATGATGCAGCATTTAAGACAAGGGGTGTTAGGCAATATAGACTACAGAACTTGTTCAGCCCCATCCAGCTGGTGCTTTGTTGTAAAAAGGACTGCCCCCACAGCAAGGAAAAGGTCCATGAGGCTGGAGMTTCTCTGGTGGTATAGATGTAGCTCGCAGGAGTATGGGCTGTAAAAATGGCTCTACAAACCCAGTAAAAACTGGGAATGACTCTGTCAAATTTATTTTATCAGTCTAAATTTCAGTTAGTTCTAAATTACTGATTATTCATTAGTCTAGTTCTAAATTGCAACAGATTAAAGATGACTCAGAGATCCTAGGCCCACACAATTTCACATTGTGACTCTTTTTTTATTATCACTTCATTTGAAAKGAATAAGGAAATGTATTTGAAGCTGCAGAATTTTTATTATTCTTAATTTTTTCCTGATTCGGTTGTATTAAAAATATGCCAGATTAATGGAAATATTTGGAGAGAGATGTGCCATCTTCCCAACACCTTCTACCTTGTCATTCCTTCATATAATTTCTAAAAATAAATTAGAATAAAATCATTTGAAGACAATAATTCGAATACTTCTTTCATTTCCTTTTGGAAAGCCATAAAGCCTGTTATTTTTTTTTAGGCAAAATGTATCTTTTCCTTAAATAATTGTGATAAAAAGCACTGGTTTCTGTGGTCATTTTAACTGTTGAGATGCTTTGGTACGTGATGAAGCTTTAGGCTTAGCCATCAGTATTTCACACTAGTGAAGTACTTCTGGCAGCTCCCCCACTTTTGATGTCCTTCCTACACTTTTTCCTGTGTTAATTCACAGGAACCCTTTTTCAAATTCTCRAATTAGCGAGAATGTTTGCTAACCAGATAATAATTTGGAAATTAATTGTACRTTACATAAAATGTAATAAAAAATGTAAATCAATAAAATGTAATTGTGGCTGGCCAGGTTATACTTTARAAGCCAACTAATCAGTATTGAATAGAAGCAGCAATTTTTAATGCATTCAATATTATTGCAGAGGCTCTCAGGCAGGGGCACATTAATTTTCACATTAGAGATGGGCTGTTGGAGAAAATATAACATTTTAAACATAGCAGTGCCTTCTTTCAAGGAAGRAAAAGTTCACAATTTTTACTTGAAACAATGTTAGGATACTTTGAATATTGCATTTTCTGCCAGCATGTTTTAATAGAAGGAAACTTAAGGATATAATTCTTGGTTTTGTTACGAAATTTGGAAAGTTGTAAGGAGCTGTTGTGTAGACATCTGCAGACTGGAATACCAAAATTAATGGATGTAATTTAAACACAACTGTGGGAGTGGGAGACTGGTTTTTAATTTTGGCAGAGGGACGGAATGGAGTGTATGTGGTCAGAGGGAAAGCCAGTTGTGGTGGTGGCTCAGCTTGGCTCCAGAGCAGCAGAGGCTGTTGTGCACATCTTCTCCCTGGAGATGGATTGTGCAGATGCCAGCCAGCTGCCTTCTCTGGCCAGGCTGGTCCTGTGCACCCTGGGGCTTTGGGATTTTAGAGATGCTCTTTTCTCCTGTTTGTGGAACTCTCCTGTCCATACCCACATATAGCCAACTTGTATTCTTTTGTCTAAAGCTGTCTTCCTTTACTAAAGTGGCATATCTTAAGGTGGATATTCTAGAAAGGCTTTCAGCATACCCTTCCAGGTTTATCTCCTGCAAAATGTCCTTATGTCCTGCATTTGGCTGTGAGCCCTCAGTGCTTYGTTTGGCCATTCATTTAAATGCCTGATCCAGAGCGTGTTGCTGTCACTTACCTCTTTTTGCATATTTTGTTCTTAAACTTCAGACTCTTCTACTGCAGTTTCACTGATACTGGCAGCAACTTAAATTCTGCTYTTCATTTTTTCAATTTCTTCATTTTTTGACTGTCAGCACACCAATTTGTTTTCAGATGTAGGTGTGTAAGAGCGCAGAGAAGAATAATCTAAAACGTACTTCCAAATTCATGGAAGTCTTTTCTCTGCAAGTAACCAACTTTGCTGACAGTTCTTTCTGAAAATTTTTAGTTATTAGTTCCAGTCCAGTAGCATCAATGGGTCTGAAGGAGCTCCAAATGTATCACATACTAAATAAAGACAAAGATACATTTTTGCTCCCCAAAATACATAATGTAAAGGCATTCTCTATAAAGAAGTGAGGTAGGACTAGGTTGTTGGGTTTTTCCTGTGCACTTCCAGTAAGATGAAATGTGCCTTTTCTTGTTAGAATGCAGTGAGAGATGATCTCCCCACATGCACATTGAGGCAGATGTGACGTGCAGAAGAAAGCTCAGAAGCTGATGATGATGCCAGTCCTGAAATCCACATCCAGCTATTTGAGATAGGAACAAGYAATGGCTCTACATTTTCCTGCTTTTCCATGTCTGGTTCTGAAAATATCTGAAAATATCTAATTGTAAGTCTTGGAATCATAGAATCCTAGAATGATTTGAGTTGGAGGGACCATAAAGATCATCTGGTTCCAACCTCACTGCCATTCCTTTGCAGTTCCTTTGTCTAGACCAGGTTGCTGAATGCCCCAYCCAGCATTGAATGTCCCATCCAGCCTGGCCTTGAGCACTGCCAGGGATGGTGTGGAGGGCTGGGCAGTCAGGAGTTAATGCATTGCCATGCCCCAAACTCCAGTGATCATTCAAGCAGTGTGCTGGAAAGCTGGGGGCTGTAGGAAGGCAGAGCAGCTCCTCTCTGGAGCCAGTTCTCCTGTTCAGGTCCATGGTGACCACGCAGCTCTGCAGTCACAAGATGCAGGGGCAATTCCAGGGGGGGCTACGGACCAACCAAGGACCCCAAAGCACCCCACAACCCTGTTCAGAAACTCTCCATCAGAACACTGCACATGCCCCATAACATTGCATCAGACAAAAAAATCCATGGGAGAAGACCGAGGCGTTCCCACTGCCAACTTGAATGTGGTCAACTGGATGAACTGTTTGTTTTGTGGACYCCCAATCACAACAGATCAGGACTGTGACCATCACTCTGACCAGACATCAAAATTGCAACCATCAGCTCTCGTTGCTAGATCCACTAGATATCTTTCCTCTCCACTATCTACTATGCACTATCCTTTCCTTCACTTTCTTTTCTTTTCCTTATGTATTTTCTTAATGAATTTTCATACTTCTATGGAARATAACTAAAATGGCCACATACATTCTTTCCACTGCAATTACATAGTTTTAAAATAAAGCTTTTTCATAAATATGCTGGTCATTCAGTGTTCTCTCACTCTAATTCACCCCAAGGGATTTATTAACGGGAGCCTTAGTTACCTTAGATTAGGGGTTCCAACTCCTTAGATGTGGGATGGAGCAGATGAGGCATCCACAGCTTCTCTGGGCAGCCTGTTTCAGTGTCTCACCACCCTCACAGTAAAGAATTTCTTCTGTATATCTAACTTAAATTTCCTGTATTTCAGTTTGAAAATGTCTCATTGGTTTTATGATAACCTCCAGAATTCCACTATTACCCTTTATTAACAAGAGAGAAAATTCTACCATTATTTCCCTGGTATAATTGCTCTTCCCAATGAAGCCTGAATAAAGCCTGAATTCTGTATAATGTTGATACATTGGCTCATTTAGAAAAGCATTGTTAGCAGCTGATTGCTTATATAATCTTCTTGGCAATTTTTTACGTTTAGGTTGTCCTTATTTTGTTACAAGAAAAGAACACAGAGGTTTTTACTTCGATTGGGTCCATTAATTTTCTGAAGTCATTTGGACAGCAAGGTATTTAATCAATCTCCTATGTGGTTACAATGAGACACTATTTCTAAAGAACCTAAATTGAGTGCTTTTATTCTAAGGCTTAAGGCATTCATTAGAAACAGGCCACGTTATCCGTGAAAGATTAATACCTGTGTGAACAAGGAGTAATGTGATCAGGAATGGTGGTCTTATAGCATCATAAAAATGGGGCTAACTAAAAATCATTGTACAGGAGGTGCAGAGCTTGAAACAAACCTGCATGGCTGGTTCTTTTATCATTARCAACAAATTAAAACTAATTACTTTCTAATGACAATACTGTCTGATGTTCAGATCATACTTTGTAGTGATTATCAGCGCAGGTGTGGAGCACTGGGAATGCTCAGCTAACACCCATGAAAGACAGGAATGATTAGAATTAGTTCTATATGTTGAGCTCATTTTCTTTCAGGTTTTTGATTCTGTATGGAGCAGGAGGGCTCACACATTCCTGCCTCCCCAAGGAGGTTCTGTTCAGGCAAGCACACTTGGGTGTTTTGTAGGCACACAGCATTCCTGCCAAGTAATCTGAGGATGTATTCAAGCTGTATACGCCTCTCTGAAATTTTAGGAATAATGATAGAGAAGGTGAAGAGCAACTCCAGAATTTCAGATGCCCATTGAGCTTCCTTTTGTTAGATTTTCTAATATTATGTTAGAGAATCAAGAAGCTTTTGAAACAGCCAAAGAAAAAAAAAATTCAARTCAAAACTTTGATTACAGTTTGCTGCAGTCTCTTTCTAATCAGTGGGCTTTTGATTTTGCTCTACATAATATGTAGAATATTTATATTTGCTGCATATTTATTTTTCTGTTTTTTTCCGTATGAGTGCTGAATGCTCTTGCTGTCATATATGGATATAATGGAATTCAATTCTCAATCATATTGGTTGGTAATCACATCAGTTTTGTTTCAATGTTGTTTTCTGTTTCTCTGAGACCAAAAAATGGTCAGCTTTGCTGGTCAAGCAGGATCTTCTTGAGTCCTAAATAGAAGCGGGGAAAAGAGCTCCTAAGGAGAAAAATATTCCAAAGAAGAGATTTTTAAAAAGCCACTTTACTGAACTGATCATTAAATATAACAAAATTATATCTGTAGAAATGGTATTAAAGAAATATCAAATAAAATTTTGTGAAGTTAATGGGATGTGAAAAGTCCTAACAGTGGATATTGTATGAGGCTGAGACAGATGTGGTGAGCTGAAAGGAGAGAAGTGTGTCAGTGTGTCATTGCAGCTGCAGGTGGGAACCTCAGCACGGGTTTCAGCTCAGTTTCAGAGGAGCCCTGCTCCAGGACAGAATGCATCTCTGATCACCAAGATAAGGTATTTTATTTCAACTACAGGAAATGGATGTATTAATGGTGTGTTTATTTTCTCCTGGCTGCTTCTAAGCATGAAGGTAGAGAGTTCATCCTTCCTATGATGCCTTGCTTAGGTTTTCTTTACATTCTCCATTTCCTGATTTTTCTTTTTGACTTAATTTAAACTAAAATGTTTTACTTGCAAACCAACACATCACAAACATCTTACTAAACAAACTACAAAAGTGCATTTTCTCCAGTGTTACCTGCATATATTTCTAATTTATTTTTAGAATACCAAAAATCTTTTGGTCTTAGATTTGCACTGATTCTAGCACAAGAGTACTGTGGTATGTGACTTGGGTTTCTAGATGTTTCTCAAGATCCACACTCTTCTCATAGATGCTACCAAGAGATCGCCTGACATTTGTGTGTGAGTCCAGCTCTCACTTTAGATCAGTGTGTTTGTGGTGGTCTTGCAATGCCAAAGATCAAAGGTGAATAGAAGCTTGGCTCCTGCCAGGAGATGCCTTAGTGTAGGMCCTGCTCCCACCTCGTTGCAGGACATGTTGGGAGTTAGTTTAGTTGGCTAAACTCTGCTGTGCTCCATTGGTCCTCCAAATTCATCTCCACAAACAGCACTGGTCTTAGCTCTGGGGCACTTATGTATTAGGTAATTAAAATGACCATCCATTTTAATGAAAGTTCWATAACTTCTCACATAATTGATGTCAGTCTTGCCCAGAGGATAACTTTTGTGTCCACTGGAAAAGAATATAATTCCCAGATTTGAAAATTAGGTGCCTGATGTACTGCTTCCTCTTCCTGCCTCAGCGCTGCTTCTCCACCCCCACAAACAAATAATCAAATCCTAAATGGCTTGAAAATAAATTCTGTGCTTTTAAACAAATGTAAGTTGAAATGTAGCAAAGCATTTTCAGATTCTTCCCTCTGGAATATTATAAGGAGCACAATGATCCCATTTTCTTGAAAATATTAGCAGTRGAACAAGAATTTTCATAAACAAATGAAAGTAACTGAGTTGAATGTCAGAATATAAATGCAAATTTTGATCAGGAAATCAGTTTCTTCTTTGTATTCATATGAAACTTATGAAAAGTAGAAARCTGCTCAAAACCAGTTGCTGATACAAAAAATATTGATAGCAAAATTAGTCTTCTATGTGTAGCTGTGAGATATTGAGATGCACTCTTGTGTCATGTGTTTAGAAATGCCACCTGGGCTGGAACCTGCATTCACATTGACTCTTCAGCAGAGTTGCACTAAAAAGCTTTTATTAATTGGTGTAATTAATATGCTATCTTCCTGTCCTCCTTGCCTGGCTGAGGAGACCCACCTGTCTCCATCCCAYAAGTGCAGATTTAATCATGCTGTATTTAATCATGAAACACAACACAAGCCTGAGAGACCAGTGACCCTCCCAAAGGTGTGAAATGCTGCAGAGGATGGTGCAGTTAGTAGCAAACCATCCCTGTCCTGCACACTGTTCCTCCAAGCAGATGCCATTGTGCTTGCAGGAGCAACCATGTGGGTGAAAATTTCATGTCCATTTAGTGAAAAAGCCTGCTGGGACATCTTACCTCCCATGGAGCCAGTGACTAATGTGAGTAGTGCTAAATAGGTGTTAATAAAGTGATTATGTACCTTGAGCTATTGGCTTTAATTTCTTTTATTTCAAAAATAAATAAAAATTTAGAAAACTAATAAAACCATGTAAAATATTTTCTAGTGAGAAGGTGGTTGTTGAAGATGTAAGTTATGAAGGTTTCCTGTAGCTTTTGATTTTCTGTGAAGGACAAAAAAAAAAAACTTAGTTCATTGAAATTTCCCCTACTTCTGTACATTAAAAATCAGTAAAAATGTGGATTTCCATGGGGTTTCATTTGATGTTTTGTGAGATAGATATATCTGAATATTAAGGTAGTGWACTGAAAGACAAGTGAAGCGTGCTACTGCTCTACTTACCAGCAAGGGACCATCATTACAATTTAATCAATTTTCAATACATTGTACAAAAGTTTAACTTTTCTCTTCATAATTTTGTTTAAATTAGCATTAAGGGAATGGTCTCCCTTTTTAACAACACAGTAAGCAGATAACTTAGTATTTCAATTTCTTCTCTTTAAAAAATAGTGGCAAAATAACCTTGCTGTGTTGCTGTAAACACATATCCCATTAGCTSTAATATATTTATGTTTTTAAAACTGCTAATAGCTTACAATGTGATCATCATGGGTAATGCTCTTGAGCAGTACCCATCTGATGTTTCATTACCTTTTCCACAAACCGCAGCAACCACTCAACTGGATATCAGCCCCCATACACAGAAGTGCATGAATGAAATTAGAATTTACATTTGCTAGTATTTTTTTTCCAAGGTGCTTGCTTTTCTAACTCATCCACTCTGCATTCATTAGAGCTGTAGCAGAGATTAAACAGCCTGTAAGTRGCCCTTATCTGCATGGGGTCTGAATGGCTGAGTAATCTAACTGGACAGTTAAGGATTTCCTGTCCRAGCTGACTGATGTTAATTTTAATAATCCTAGACTTTTTCCCCTTAATGTTTCAGAGAGTCACTGGCAGAGTTCAGTCTTTTTTTACCTTGMTTAGGCATAACTTTGAATGCTTGCTGATCCCTATGGTAAGGAGTTGCCTTGCTTGAAAAAAAATGTGATGATGGTAGTGTGACKGTAGAGGGATGATTTCACACAAGGATGTTTGCTTTTCATGGCATGTCTTCAGTACTGTATTTTCTGTGTCTCAGTGGATCAAAAGTGTTCTTCAAATTCCCAACAAATAAAAACAGGAAAATAAAAAAACTTAACAAAACAACAAACATAAAGCAACAAATAACTCACAACAGTTTATTTGCCAAATGAATTTGGAAGCTTTTATGGACTTCTCATTGCTGTGAAACACAAAATCCAGAACCAACATATTCCTAAGTATACATTAATTATACAGTAATTGGTAGTCACTTTAAGGTTCAATCCATCTGCCTAAGGAAAGGTRCTTTCATTTTCTTCAGCCTRACTAACACACAAAAGTACTTCTGACAGCATTAATTTGTTATAAGGTTAATTGATATTCCTTGGGATCTTTGCAGGATGACATTCACTTTTTTAGATTCKAGAAACTGGCCCAGGTTTCATCCCAACACTCCCAGACTTTAGAATAATTAAGGTAAATATTTGTACTTTGCTTCCTTRCAGGCAGTAGTGTGTGTCTCCCTTAGGACAGCGCAGTTCATCCCATTTTGCAGTCACAGGCTCCACAATAAAATTAACTGTGCATTTCTCAGAGGCAATTTCTCACTTGCCTTTCTTTTTTTTTATTTTGTCTTTGATATAGGTCTATGATTACAATTGAAAGAGAGTTTATAGAAAAATGGCATATCCCAAAAAGTAGATGCCTTCAGATTAATTGTTTCTGAAAAATATATAGCCTGTTCATTCAGACTTTGATATTTTCCTATTTCTACAAGTTACTGTTAGATCTATATCAACCAGTCAACCTTCAAACACAGAAACAGCTGATTTTGGAAGATCAAATTTTGTTGTGGATTGGCTCACACATTAAAAGTGGTAATTGAATTTAGATTGCAGTCTTCTGTAATATTTATTCATGTTTTTATAATGTACTCAGCAGAACTCTAGGCCCTRAGTGTGTAAACTGATAAAGAGTTTACTTGATATAACACATGAAAAGAAAAATCAAGTAGAAATTGTCATATCCACACAATAAAATTTTCACCTAGTTCAGCCCTAAATATACATTTAGAGATCTGACCTGCACATAAAAATTGCCAGSTTTGATCCTATAATATATTATCATTTATGTCATGAGGGTCTAAGAGTTTGTGCRTAGCAGTATGTTAAGTGATGGTGCTTTTATCATTCATTTGATGTTTCTCTTTGGTTGGTTTTAAGCCTGAAATTATGTTTTTATGAAGACATCCTTATTAGTTWTACAGCAGTCATGAACAAGAGGTATCCATGATCCAGTTGTAGAATTGTGGGATTTAGGAGCAGTAAAGGTCACAAATATTAGTAGCAGAAACTTCTCTAYGCCATCTTTTAACCTTGACATTCAATGTGGGCAAATGTCAGTGATGTGTCACACCATTTTCTTCAGCCTTCCATCTCTTCCAGAAACTAGGGCTGAAATGACACTTTTTTTGGGTATCAATTTGTTCTGCTACAAATGGAACTAATTTGATTGTTATTTTTATTTACTTTGTAGAAGGTGGTTGCACTTCCTAATCATACATAGTAAAAACTCATTGACTGAGAATGAGATTTTGGTTAAGGAATTAGCTGAGAATCTGCTTTATTCTGTCACTGAGAAAGAGCACGTTTTTGGTGTCTCTCACACCTGTAAGGGTATTTTTCTAAGTCCTCAT
The DNA here is from genome assembly GCA_014549065.1 of Cardinalis cardinalis. NCBI lineage: Eukaryota > Metazoa > Chordata > Aves > Passeriformes > Cardinalidae > Cardinalis > Cardinalis cardinalis. The sequence continues at coordinate 610,207 of JACDOX010000222.1, read as the reverse complement.
TTCTCTCTAATGGCATCTTGTTTGTTGGGTAAATTCTCAAAGCTTCATTGGAAGGAAAATCATTGTCTTTTTATCCTCCCTGTGGGGAATTCATTCCACTTGTTTACTGATATGTGTGGCAGACTGAATAAAATGATTCCTAATTAGCATATATGAAATAATCATTGGTCTATCTGGAGTCATAATTAATGCATTAGGAAGAATTTACTGAGTGTCAAGGAGAAAAACATTAGCATAAATGAGCTTATTTTAGATGGGCTGCAATTGAGACACCACTTTCCCCTAAGAATGTTTACYAAAATTAAGCAATAATAACAGATCAATTTACTAAGAGCCATTAGTGTGTATGGTCTGAGCTAYTAACTTCAGCCCTGCTTTGAGCACTTTGATAGCTGAAAGAAGTTGGTGGCATCCCAGTAAAGAATAAATGTAATAAATAAAGAGCCAGTAGCACCAAGATTGTGGGGATGAGGAGTGGAGAGGGTCCCTGGAGGCACACAGAGCYTTTCTGCAATATGCTCGTGGACCTTGAAAAAAGCCAGTGCTGCAGAATCTCACCACACTGCCTGGTAATGCTGGGGCTTTATTGATTAAAACATGTCCCTCCTGAGAACATAACCTGTAGACAACAGTGAAATAAAAWTTATCTTTACACAAAAGTGCTTAAATAACTCTAATTTCTGTATTGATGCTCTGTGGCAAACTGCAATACAAACTTCAATTATTTTCATACCTCAGTCAGTCACCAGGCATCTGTTTGCCTGAGAGCAGATTTTAATTTGTAGAGGACTCTGTACATTGAAGAATGCATGCTCTACCCAGGGAAGAGGTGAGATTCAGAATTAAAAACAGGCTATATCTCCTAGCAATTAAGTTATGGAACAAATATCTAATATATTTTAGCGTAGTCATCATTATACTCAATCTTAGGATATCAAAAAGATGTGACTACAAATAGGCCCTGAGAGTGGGTCCATAAGCAATTGAGTCTGGCCTGAGTTCAAACATGAGGAACTGACTGAAATTGGATAAATCTGCCATATCTGATTGAAACTGGTTAAAGCTGCCATATCTGATTGAAACTGGTTAAATATGCCATATCTGACTGAAACTGGTTAAATGCGCCATATCTGACTGAGACTGGTTAAATGTGCCACATCTGATTGAAACTGGTTACACCTGCCATATCTGATTGAAACTGGTTAAATGTGCCATATCTGACTGAAACTGATTAAAGCTGCCATATCTGCCTGGAACTGGTTACACCTGCCATATCTGACTGAAAATGGATAAAGCTGCCACATCTGACTGGAACTGGTTACACCTGCCACATCTGACTCCAGGGAGAGTCACCCTGGTCAGACTAGTGCGAAATTAGTAAAAGTGGATTCCAGTATCCCACTCGCTTCAAGAAATTCTAATCCATTGCAGAATGATAAAATTACAGCAGCCCAGCAAACTGGTATAAAATGTTTTAAGAACAATCGTAATCCCTCATTAATTCACATGGGGAAAACAACAGGCTGGTTGATATCTCCTTCCTTGTCCCCAGATTCTTCATTTCTTTCCTTTCATTTTTCCTGTGAGACAAATTCTGTTACCTGGTTTAAATCTTTGAAGCCATTTTTGCTTCAAATTATTTTCTGTTGACTTGTAAATACTTATAAAATATTTATGATAATATATACAACATACAAAATATATATATTTAAGTATAATTTTATATATTATATAATATATATTTTATATATTTTCAATATACTTTTGCATATTCATACATTTATATAATATATAAACCATTTATTATAAATATATAATAATAAATAATAAAGTAGCATAAAATAAATAATAACAAATATGTGCTATGAATAATTAATAACAATTAATTGTAATTATAATAGTTMATAATAATGTATAATAATTATAATTATTAATGATATTATATAATTATAATAATGAATAATAAATAATTACCACATTACCAGTGTATTGACAAGGTTACTGATGGTGACAAACCACAACCATTTATGTGTGTATATATATATATATATATATATATATAAAGCATAGTCTTTTTACAGCTCAATTAGAATAGGTGAGTGTTTTGCTGGCCATAAAATAGGTGTCTCATTAAGTGGTATGGAAGATGACTGCTAACATGGGAAATGCCTCTTTTGGTGGATGAAGTCTGTGTTATCATCAGAACATCCAGTACATTGATTCATTGTGGTACTGACTTCAGACAATGAACTAAAAAGWAGAAAAAAACAAGGCAGTCTTGATAATGCACCATGGTTCAGATGAAGTCAGCCATTCAGATTATTGAGCAAATCAGTACAAAGTGCAAGAAAAAACAATAGGTAGGGAAATTGTCAGAAACACAGCACTGGTAAAGAAAACCTACTTAGGCTAACTTGCTGCTGCCTTTATGCCTTCACAGACATAATATATTTAGCAATRAAAGCCTTCCATGACCTTTTTTCTAATCAAGTTGTGAGTCTTTGTACTGGGGGAAAGTGATTATGATATTCCATTTTGTTTGTGCCCCTTGAGGAGGAGATGCCATATCCACCAGCACAGAGAAGCTCCATTTCCAGAACTGCATGCAAGCCATTGTTACAAGTGCTGCTCAAAAACTCCACTGACAGTGCTGACATTTTGGGCCAGTGATAAATGTTGGAGCAAAATAAGACTATTTCCCTCAGAAAGGTCAAAGCCAAGGGAAAAAATTAGTATAGCTYCTATGTATGGAGTAAAGGTGGGCAGTTGGAATAAAGATTTGTCTTTGTTTCCCTTTTGTCCTTCTGAATAAGAGGATTATAGTTTTGTGCTTCCACAAAGTAAACTGAAAAGGAAGGATGGAAAGGACTCCTCAGGCTTTATATCCTTTCTGTCACTGTAAATGTTCAGTCACAGAAACACCATGGGCTATATTTCTRATTTTCTTCATATTAGTGGGTCTTAGTCCTCTGCTGCAACAAGGCCAACACACTTGTTCATTTTCAGCATCTACTCAAGCTGCTTCTTTAAGATATCTCKAAGAGATTAATGTATATAGAAGAAGGATTAGAGAGTCTTAACGACCAAAAATATAGTGGCTCTCAAAAGAGATTACTTTGTCCTTCTACTCCCATGTCCTCTTATCATCTTGGTCAAACATCTCTTTTCTGTTATTCTCACTTCTGATGGAAGCTACTAAAAAGGCTGGAATTACTCCTCTGGTTTTGCTCACCTGGAATTTTTGTAAATAACTGTAAATAACCCTCAGGTTATGAATTTTTAGGCACAGTCTTCCTGGCAGATTGATACACGTGAGCTCCATTGGAATGGGAATCAAGATGTGCTTTTGTACATTTCTGCTTCACACTGACTTTCTTTGTAATTGTTTCAAACACTGCAGTTGTTGGGCATTTTCTTAATAATATTTCCTTCCCTTAATGTGTTCTGAAGCATTATTCTGAGAATCTTTGACTGTGCTATCAGAAGCCAGGATGACAGGTGTGGAGAATTATCCCCAGAAAATGTAAGACTTGTACAAAGAACTTCAGCATTTTATTCCAAGTTGTGAAGATGTTACGCCTCACTAGTGGGAGACTGTTGGGGATTCTCTGTGTGAGATTTTCCTGTTCCAAGAGAAGCTTTAATAGATCTTGACATTATTGCTGTTCTGCATTCAGAAGAAACCCTTGTCCTCCCTGCACCATTTCTGTGATGACTAGCAGGAGATATTCCTCCTTTCAGTGGCAAGAACATTGCTTTGGTAATTCTGTTCACTCTTCATCTCTGCTCTGCCCTCACCTCAGTTGATCAGATGTCACACAAAGGGCAGCAAACTTTCTTTCAGGAGAGAACTAGGTCAGGATTTTATTTAGTGTGTGCATGAAAAAAGTGGAGAATGAAGGATTCTTGGTGATGTGAGTAAGGAAGCACCCAGACAGGGAGCCACAAACCTTTCTCTATCAGACACAGAACAAGTAAATTCCTTTTTAAACAGTGGCTGAATTTACTACTGACATTTTGTTAACTCCCAGGACATGGACCTGTTTGCAGCTTTTGGCCCTGGTGGTGGTATCTCTCTTAGAGATGTCTGTACTTCTGCAAATCTGACTTCAAACCCCAACATTCTGATTTGATTTCACATTTGCTATGTCATTGCAACTTAAGAATGAAAATGCTTTTATAATATAATTCATAAAGCAGCTTATGGGCTTGCATAATCAAAATGCTAAAACAGAAATAGCTCCCTGCACTTTGAAATGTGTACTAAGCTAATGAAAACTTACAGCATCAGAGAATGCTGAGGGGTTGGAATGGACCTTACAAATCATCTAATCCCAACCCCTCTCTGCATGAGGGGAAGCAGAGTGGCAACCTGTTCCAGAACAGCCCCAACTTTCATCAGGGAGTGTAGCTTTTAGGAGACTGTGGAAACTCTGAAATGCCTGATAACAGTGCAACCCAAATTACACTGGACAGTGCACTAAATTAGCAGTAATTAATACATGTGGCTTGCATCATCATAAATTGTGTGTCATCATCAATAGGATATTAGATATGCAAAAAGCATTTCAGTTTTTAAGCAAAATGTATTGGTTCTGCATGTATTGGGTCCCTGGTTCCAAACTGCTTTTAGTTTAATGCATGGGATTCTGCACTTCCAGGATTTTATTTYTTAAAATAAATTCCACACTGATTGGACCAAGATACCTTATTTTTAACTGAGACCTAACCATATATGCAAGGTGTTGTGAGAAAATTTGCACAACTGATCAGAGCTTCCTCCAGCCCGTGAAATTCACTTCAGTCCATCCAGAAAGAGAAGATCCAAAAGCTTTTCTGCTCTGAATGATTGTCCAGCCAGAAGAGGATTAATTTTTGCAGTAACCAGGAAGGGGCATGGCCAGGATCCAGAGGTTATTCTGTACCCCTTCACATCATTTGGAGGATATCTTCAATGCATAGTGCAGCATTAAGTAACACAATTGGCTGTGTAATTAATCACTTAAAGTAATTATTTTCCTACCCATGATATGAAACTGGACAGACTGGGGCATCGATTTCACCAAGCTCCAGTGTATCCAGAAACCAAGACCTGTTGTTTCTGAGTCTGCTCTTCCTGAGAAGCTGTGTGCCATCCTGTCCCCTCCCAGCACCGCCTGYGGCTTGGCACATCACTCTGAGGTCACCCACACCAGGAGATGCAGCTGTCCATGGGCTGCCCCTGCCTCAGGGCTCTCTGGGGGTACCAATAGTATATTCATATCTGTGGGTTGTTCCCAATCCAGGTTGTACTGGCAGGCAGCTGCTTTAGCCTTTTTGGAGACATGGAGATCCACAGAGCAGCTGTATTACTAAATCCTGACTAGTGTGATTCTGAACACACAGTTTTTTGGGTTGTTTTTTTTTAAATTAAGCACATTTTCATGGAAATGGGAGGGTTTGTTCTATGGAGAACAAAGTGGTGTATTCTTCTTCTTCACCCTACCCCCAGTGTGTTGTGACAATTAATGAAAATTATTATTCTTCTGTCCCCTCCCACTTAATGGACTCTAATTCTTAAGCATAGGGGTGTGAACTTGCAGCATAAATGAGTGGATGCTGCCAATAAAAATCCTGCCCTGCTTTCAGTGGCTGTGTGTGTGTCACCTCCCCCCATCATTAATTTCCAAGCTCTGAGRTTGCAGTAATTTCTGCTTGTTAGTGGCATGTTGGTGTGTTTATTACTCTGCCGTGGAGTTCAGGACTATTTCTCATCTCTTTTAGCAGTGCTCATCACCACCTCAATATCTACAGACAAGCAAAGCTGCTCTAAGACCTGAAGAAGTTGATGCCTAGAGAAACAAACTTTCTCTGTTAATAATTCTTCAAGTAGCAACAGTATTTCAGACTTTAATATGAGAGCTGTGTGGATTCCAAACGAAGTATTTTTAAGGATTATTCGGTCCCCAACAGTGATTGCTGATTATGTTTTAATTGTTGTCTTTGGGAAATAGTACAGTTCTATTGCTGACCACCTGAGAGCTTTGTGCTCTCATAAATGTGATGGAGAAGGTACTAATCCTAAAASACAATGCACTGTAACCCTTCAGTGGTTTCCTGCCTGTTTGATGCATCATCCATGTTCATTTCCCAGTAAGTATCAGCCCCTTCTGAGCCAGTGTGGGCTCTGTGCAGGCCCTGGGTGTGCAGGACTTGGAATTGCTGCAGTTGCTGTGTGCTGGAGCCCTTCTGTGCAGAGATGTCTCTGCTGGCATTGGCAGAGGAGCCAGACGTGGCTCCATTGCCAAAACATGGCAAGTGGTTGGTACACAGATGCCTCTTAGTCCGTGCTGCAGCAGGACGTGGACTCCTCTCTCATTCTGCAGGAGCACAGTGAAAATTTGCTTTCAAACCTGGATTCAGGAAGATGCTTAACCTTGATTTGTGAGGGCTGCCCTTCAGTCAAAGCTGTCTGGGGAAGCAGGGACCCTCTRGATCAGAGCCCCTCTGCTAAGGAGAGTCTGTGTGGGTGGCAGCATGAGGTCCATGCCCTGGCAGCTGTGGCAGGGCTCTGATATTTTCTGAAAAATCCTCTTTGCCCAGGATTTTCTCCTGGGAAGCTGAGAAACCTCAGAGAGGAATGAAAACAATAATTATCTGATTGCTGCTCCTGTGTTTTGCTGCTTTGGAATGTGGCTTGGACATTGTTTACCAACAGGTGAATTGTTTGATTGGTTCCATGTCAATTGTTTTTAATTAATGACCAATCATGATCCAGCTGTGGTGAGGCTCTGAGGAGTCAGGAGTTTTTATTATTCATTGTTGTTAAGCCTTTTGTCTGAATCCTTTCTCTTTCTTTAATATAGTTTTAGTATAGTATTTTATGATGTGATATGATATGATACATGATATCAAATAATATGATATACAATATGATATATAATATGATATACAATGTGATATAATATAATATAACATAATAAGGTATACAATATGATGTATAATATAATATGATATGATATAATATAATATAATTTCCAATATATTATATATAACATATATAATATTATATCATATTATATTATATAATACAATACATAATATAATATAATATAATATAATATAATATAATATAATATAATATAATATAATATAATATAATATAATATAATATAATATAATATAATATAATATNAATATAATATAATATAATATAATATAATATAATATAATATAATATAATATAATATAATATAATATAATATAATATAATATAATATAATATCAGCCTTCTGAGAACAAGGAGTCAGATTCTCATCTCTCACCTCATCCTGGGGACCCTCACACACCACAGCAGAGTTCAGGCTGTTCCCATCAGGATGGCTGTGGGGCAGGGCATGGAGCATGCTGTGCCCATGGGCAGCCCTTGAGCTCTTGCTGCTTGCAGCCAAGGATTTCCAAGGTGTTAAACTGCTCTGCCTTGCTCGTGGTCAATGTGAGAAGAACTAAGGTCTGACACTGAGAAATCTGAACAGGCACCTGCGCAGCGCGTCACACTTTAGACAAAACTTCACCCTGTGGCTTTCATTGGGGTTTTAGTGGGGTTTGAATTGCTAATAAAAAAAGAATCACAGAATGGAAAGTGAAGTAAGGCACCAGAGTTGGAGCACAGTTCTCACAAATTAATTTTATGGCTAGATGTTCAAACAGGACTGATCTGAAAGGTGCCAGAARATTCACAGATTGTTGGTAGCATCCTGGGTTTAGGATCCTCCCTGAACGACCCTTCCTGAGTAAATTGCATGGAACTGATTTTGCTGCTCCAGAAACCCACAGGGAAGAGGCAGCACTGCCAGGACTTGAAGCAGAATTTTGCAGGGGCCCAGGTGATGTGAGCCTYGGGGCTGTGCCAATAAAGCCATAATGACATAATGACACTCTGCAGCACTGTACACCTCTAGCTCCTGATGGTTTTAGCAGGATAAAGTGGTTTTGGTGTTAACTGATGGATGGGGCTCTTTGAAAGCAGTGTCTCCCATCTCAGTGCTGGTGGAAGTTTAAGGTTTCCTGGTACAATAGATAATACAAAGAGTTTATGATTTTCATCTGTTATGATTACACATTCCTATTTGATGATTCACACAAATGGAAAATTATTGCATCCAGTTAAAAAAGGCTAAAAAATCCCCCCAAAATAAGAGGCAAATAATATTTGGGTAATTTTTAAAGCCAAATTTAGTAATTTTCAAACATATATGCATGTTTAGAATACATACATGAGTGTCCAAAGGGGAGCCAGGAGGATGGTGAAGGGTCTGGAGGAGAAGCCTTATGAGGAGAGGCTGAGGTCACTGGGTCTGTTCTTTCTTTGTAAAGAAATTAGCCATCTAATCTGAGCAGACAGAAATGTTACCTAATTCAAATCCAAATATAAGAAGTTAGAAACTTCCCTCCATTTGTGCTTTGTGTATGAATTTGTGTATTTTGTAGTTTCAAATGAACTATTGCTATGCTGCCCTCTTACTTATCCTTCTTATAGAATTAATATGGAGTCATCCACAATGAAAACATTACTCATATCCTTCTGTAGTTTGAAAAGAATGGAAAGGATCCTTCCTTTTGATTGTTATTTTCAGAAGGTTGTCTAAATCTGAGGAGTGAGAGCAAGAGGATCTGAATGCTGTCCTTGCTTTTGTCACTTCTCCACAAGCTTACTCCATTTCCTGCCTTAGTTTTACCATTATGAGGATATTCAGTGATTCTGGACTTCCTACAGCAGATAGTTTGTTAATATTTACTATCAACTTGTGATTCTTCAGTAGAAGGTTGTATTCAGATCAAAAAATATTACTTATTTACAATTATTATTTCCATCCCAAAATTCTACAAAGAAGCTTTGCAAAACCACACACAGTTATGGGCCTAGCTTTAGTTAGCACTGCATGTAACTGTACAGAAAAGACTGTTCTTCATGTTCTTCCTACTACAGAACTTGTGATAAATATTTCAAATGGCAACGGTGTAATTATCTTTGATTAGTGACTGTGCTAACATAAAAAAGAAAAAAAAGGTAAAGCAGATGTTGATTACCAAGCACTAATGTAGTGCTTTCATGCACAGCTATAATTCTGCTCATGAATATACATTAATCTTATGCACCAGTTGTTGTCATTATCTACAATCAAAAGACAYCAACCAAAGCTGTTTCATTCTGGAAATGTTTATGAAATGTAAAGGAAGTACAGCAGTGACCACAGTGCAGGATAATTCTGGATAATCTAAAATCCTGCACTGCTTTTTGAGATTTGCTGGTCAAATTTTTTTTTTTTTTTTTGCCACTATCAAAATGTTCTGAAATAAACTCTTACAGAGAAGGTAGAAGGTAGTAACCAGAATAACATTAGAGAGAGATGAGAGTGCAAAAAAATGTGGAAAGAGGCTAAAAACAGCACAGCTAGGAAATTATGTATGATGGGATGTCACCATAATATTTTCTAAAAATCCCTTTGCCAGGATTTCTCTCCTGAGAAGCTGAGAAGCCTCAGAAGAGAAATGTAAGCAATAATTATCTGATTGCTTGGAATGTGGTCTGGAGGTTGCTTACCAACAGGTGCATCTTTGATTGGTTCCATGTGAATTGTTTTTTACCTAATGACCAATCCCATTCCAGCTGTGTCAGACTCTCTGGTCTCTCACGGGTTTTTATTATTCATTCTTGTCAAGCCTTCTGATATTGCCTTTCTCTTTCTTTAGTAATATAATGTAATATAATATAATAAATAGAATAGAATAGAATAGAATAGAATAGAATAGAATAGAATAGAATAGAATAGAATAGAATAAGCCTTCTGAGAACTTGGGGTCAAATCCTCATCTCTCACCTCGTCCTGGGGACCCTCAGAACACCACAACAATGGGGAAACCAAGTGGTGCTGTCACATGAAAAGGGGATGTTTCCTCAAGCCCTTGGTGTTTGCTTAGTCTGTGGGCACCCAGGAAAGCTGAGACCCCTGTGCCCAACCAGTCTGTCAGCACCCCATTGTGGGCAGCCTTTCCTGAGCAGCCCTGCTGGGTTCAGAGGGCAGTGTGAGTGACTGGTGCAGGGTCCCACACCAACAGAGACACCTCCTCCTGTGTCCCCACACCTTTCTCTGATTTGTTCCCTGCTGCCAAATCTCAGAGCCCAGGACATTGCTCTGGCTGCCCTGGGTGATTCCAGACCCTGGCAGGGGGCTCAGAGACCTTGGCACGGAGTCACCAACA